>VWYI01021714.1:20503-34205 GCA_013399455.1 Anthoscopus minutus
GCGGCAATGGTGGTGGGGGGGGGGGGGGGGGGGGGAGCTTTCCACATGCCTTCCCCTACCATCCCAGGTACCTTTGAATCTCTTTTCCCTTCTCATCTTTTTTTCTTTACCTTTTTACCTTCCTTTTCCTTTTTCCCCTTCCTATTTTTTGTGGTTTCCTCTACCTTTATTTTGACCATTCTTTCTTTTGCTTCATTTTTTCATTTTCTCTTCTTTTCCCTAAATCCTATTTTTCCATCCAAATCTCCTCTTGGCTTTTCCACTTCTTACTATTTTCTCCCTTTTCTATCCCCTTTCCCCCTTTTTACTCCTTTCTTCCACTCCTTTCATTACCTTACCCTTTTATCCTTTCCTCCCCCTTTTCCCTTTTTCTTCTCCACTTCCTTCATTTTTCTTTTCTTCTTTCTCCTCAATTTCCTTTTCTTACCACTTCTCCCCTTGCCCCACTCTTTTCCCTTTTCTGCTTCTTCCCTCTTTCCCACATCTTTCCCTATTTTTCTCCCTTCTTTCCCTTGTTTTCCTTTCCTCTCCCTTTTTTTTTCTTTTATTCCTTTTTCTCCTTATCCCACTCTTCCCCCCTTTTTTCTTCTCCTCTCTTCTTTTCTCAATTTCCCTTTCCTTCCCCTTTTTTCTTTCCTCCTTCTTTTTCACTTTTCTTCCCTCTTCTTCTTTCCTTCCTTTTCCCCCTGTCTTGTTCCCTTCCATCACTCTATCCTGTCCTTTTCTCCCCCAAATCCTTTCACAAGCCTTCCAATCCCTCTGGCCCCAGGACCAGACCCAGGGCTGGGGTGATAGGGGGGCAGCAGGAGGGGGGGACTGGGGAGCTTGAGGAGTTTTCAGGTGCATTTTCCCACTTTAGGGTCTTTCCTGGCAAAAAAATTATCAGTTATTAGATCTGTGTTTGTCCTTACCTGTCTTTGGCCCCGTTTGATCCCAGCTTAGCTCCGTATCCCCAAAGAGCTCCGTTTTATCCCCAAATCTGTGAAGCAAACACAATCCCAGGATAGCAGATCTGGCTCCTCCCTCAATTATTTTTTAATTTTGGCAGAAGAAGGGGAAAGAAAATGACTAATCCAGGCACCCCCAGGGGACCACCCCACCCAATTATGTGAGATAATTTTTGGCCAGAAAAGGTGAAAACAGAGAGAAACAGTGGGGTTTTGTTACAACTGATGTCAAAATTTGGCATTACCAGCTATCAAGGGATTTTTGCCCAATGTGGTTTAAATTATTCCACAATGATAAATAGTTGAGGGAGCAGAAATAGTATATTTTTGTGAAAAACAGAGGGTCTGATTGGGATAAAAAGAGAGGGAAAATGGAAAAAAGGGAAGGGGAAGGAGGGATTTTTTTTTAAAAAAAAGTTTTGTAGATTGAGGAATTGATGGGATCAGTTCCTGGATCATCATCAGGCCAATGACATGGGGTGCACCTAGGTGGGAGTGCCAAGTCCTGTTCTTGGGTCACAACAACCTCTGCAGCGCCAGGCTGGAGCACAGTCGTTGGGAAGCTGCTCAGGTTTAAAAGGTCCTGGGAGTGCTCATGACAGCAGCAAAACCTGAGCCAGTTGCTCCAGGTGGCCAAGAGGCCAATGTCCCCTGGGCTGTCCCAACCATAGTGTGGCAGCAGGACCAGAGCAGTGACTGTCCCCTGTGCTGGCACTGCTAAGGCCACACCTCAAATCCTGGGTGCAGTTTTGGGTCCCTCATGGCAAGAAAGACTTTAAGGGACTGGAGCATGTCCAGAGAAGGGGACAAAGCTGAGGAAGGGTCTGGAGAATCAGGAACAGCTGAGGGAGCTTGAGGGGATCAGCCTAGGGAAAAGGATGACAATCCTTTCTCCCTAGGGATAGGGTGACTATCACTTTCTACAATTACCTGAAAAAGAGGTGTTTCCAGGTGGGAGTAAGTCTTTTCTCTCAGGCAACCAGCAGGAGGACAAGAGGAACTGGTCTCAAACTGTGCCAGGGGAGGTTCAGGCTGGAAATCAGGAGGAACTTCAAAGAAACTGTGACTGGGCATTGGAATGGTCTGCTCAGGGAAGTGGTGTAATCGCAATCCCTGGAGTGTTCAAGAAACATCTGGACAGAAACATCTGGACATGGCACACAGTGTTGTGGTCTGCTTGACATGGGGCTTTCAGTCAAAGGCTGGATTTGAGAATCCTGGAGTTCTCTGCCAGCCTTAATGATTCTGTGCTTATGTGAGTAGGAGTAAAGGGTGAGAAGGGGTGAAGTTGTGTCTTGCAAGCTTTGTGCATCTTGTGATGTGCAAGTGTGTTGTAGGTGCAGCATTTTGGGAGTGTGTGCCAAGATGCCTGTTGTGGGTTATGTCTCTTGTGCACACAGCTGCCGCGTGACTTCATATTGTACCAGACCCCTGAAATTAACACCCAAAAAGGAAAAAAATTGGATGAATTCTGTCACATTTCACCCCAAATCCCCTCAGATCCCCTGCCACTGCAGGAACAGTAAGGGTGACGGTCACACAAATTGATGACATCACCATGGGTGCCATGACAATGACAAAGACATGGACACTATAATGTCTTAGTTTCAATTTTATTGCTCTGATAGAGGTCAGCATGATCTTGACCTGCACAGTCACTTCACCAGTGATAACAGTGGTAGTGGTGATGTCCTTCTGCAGAATTCCCTTCAATTCACCCAGAGGAGATATCAACTGTCCAAGAGGAAGAGCCACTTTCCACCCAAATCCCTAATACCCCCAAAAAATCTCATTATCTCCCTCAGAAATCTATATGATGTATTTTTCCATAAAATCCCCACTTTTCCCCAACAACCTTGCAAACATTCCCCAAATGCCCACTTTTCTTCTAATTTGCCCCTAAATTGTCAATGTTCCAACCAAGATTCCCACTGTTCCCCCCAGATTTCTAACTCTCCCCAGCAAATCTGGTCTTCCCCTAAATTCACAGTGGTCTTCCCACAGTCACAAATTATTGCCCCAAATCACTGCTTTTCTCCCCTCACTCCTCAGTTTACCATCCAAATCCCCTCTTTTCCTCAAAATTCCCAATTATCTCCTCTAACTTACAACCAGCAACCATAGTTCAGCTCAGGAGAATTGCACCTGTCACCTGGAAGTCATCCACCTGAAAGACCCAGTGTCCTGGCACCCTGATGTTGGAGATGGTGGCGATGATGATGGCATTGGTTTGGGATCCAGGAATGTTGCAGAAGTTGGTCTCATCATCGCTATTGAATCCTGCCTGGAAAACTGGGGGGAGAGGGGTGAATCTGGAAGGGCTGGCCCCACCCAAAGGAGTAATGGGTCCCCAAAATTATTTTAGGATGCAAATATAGCTGGTGTCACCCATAAATGATATGGACAAATCCATGACCATCACTATCATGATCATCATCTCCAAAAGAATGGTGGACAACCTCCTGTCTTCAACATCATCATCACCATCATCATCATCATCATCATCATCATCATCATCATCATCATCATCATCATCATCATCATCATCATCATCATCATCATCATCATCATCACTATTATAATTATCATCTCCAGCAGCTGCGATGGGCCAGCCTCTGACCTTCATCATCAATATCATCATCTCCAGAAGATTGGACAGGAAAACTTGACCTCCCTCAAAATGTTGTGGGCCAATCCTAGACCTTCATCATGATCATTATCACCATCATCATCATCCCCAGAAAATGGGTGGGCCAATCCCTGAGCTTCATGGATCCTCAGAACGTGGAGTGGGACAACCTCCCCCTCCTCTTCCACCCTCTCCACCTACATGTGCTGGGGTCCCCCCAAGTCCTGTTTCAGCGTCCCCATCACACGCTGCCCTTGTGGTTCATTGGATGTCCCAGTTGAGGATGATGTAGAACATCTTGGAGTCCTTGGAGCTTCCAGCACACCCTGGAAGGTGTTGCCCTATGGAGAAAGGTCACAGAGGTCAAGGTTGAGTAATGAAAGTCATGGATGGGTTCTGGAGGTCAAAGATAGGTCAGTTGACAAAGCTCCTAAGTGGGTCAACAAGACCCAATGAGTGACCTTCTTGCCCCATGGACCATGGACCTCACCTTTTCAGAGACTGAGCCATAGTAGGCCACATGGTCCCAAGTGACTACCAAGGCCCAGGTGGTGGTGAAGGGACTTTTGGGGAAGTACTGTATGATATCCTGGCTGATATCCTCCAGCAGCACTGGGGCATTGGTCTGGCGGTAGAAGATGTCCCAGCACATTGTCCACATCTGCCCAGTATGGAGCCACAAAAGGGTGCCCATCCACCAGAGGGAAGGGGTCAGGGGTGTATTGTCTGATGGG
The DNA here is from genome assembly GCA_013399455.1 of Anthoscopus minutus. Classification (NCBI taxonomy): domain Eukaryota; kingdom Metazoa; phylum Chordata; class Aves; order Passeriformes; family Paridae; genus Anthoscopus; species Anthoscopus minutus. The sequence goes on from VWYI01021714.1 coordinate 24,814, forward strand.
CTGATCGAAGGAGATCACCCCATTGTTGTTCACCTGGAGGTGACACCAGGAGCAGGTGGCTGCAACACCTCAACTTGGATTGTGGGGTCCTTGAGATGGACCCTACATGCAAGCGAAGAACCACCGCCCATAGGGATCCCCAACACCTATCAACATCTCAAGATCCACCACTCATAGGACTCCCTCAAGACCCACCAACTATAGGAACCCTCAGCCAAAGGAACCTCCAACCCCCAAAGAACCCCTTCAAGATCCATCAACCTCCCAAGAACACACTCCCCACAGGACCTCCCAAACATCAGATACATAGAACCACCTAACAGCAACCACCCCAAGAACCCTCCCGAGACCCACCACTCACAGGACCCCACAACACCCACCAATCCCCTCAAGACCCACTCCTCAAAGACCCTCGAGAAATCTACCCATGTGATCCCACCAATACACCCCAAGATCCACCCTACATGAGACCACCCAAACCCAACCAACTGCTCCAAGACCCACCAGTTACATGACCACAACAGACCACACCATCACCCAACATCCTCAGAACCTCCCAAGCTCCTCTAACCTTCCCAGTATCACCATCCCCCTCAAGACCCCTCACCCATCGGAAGATGTTTCAGTGTCCAAGGATAAAACCCACTATGAATTTAAGAAGGGTTGACTTTGGGGACACACACACAAACAAACACATGTACAGACACTCACCCACACATACTAGTGAAAAGTTAAGTAGAAGTGAAGGGAAAATTTGGAAAAATGGAGGAAATTCCAAAACATATGGAATTTTGGGTGACCTACAAACATAGTTTGGTATGTTTTCCCATAGAAGGTGAAGGGAATGGAGAGGGTGATAGCCTCAGAATTCCCATCATCATGTTTGCTGTTGGTTTCATCCCTCTGGTGTGGCCCGTAGGGATAGAGCACGGATCCTGTGTGAAGATCAGGATTTAGGAACTGCCTCTTAATTCTCACCCAATTACATGGATTTTGGGGTGTAACCCACCAAATTTGGGGTTCCCATGGTCTTCCTAAAAATGGATGCGCCTTCTCCTGGGTTTTCATGGTGAAACTGGTGAAAGGGAATGACCGCAGTGGAATTACATGGGGAACATATGGATTTTGGGAGAATAATAGGGAAATGGTATGATGGGGGTGGGAAAAAGTTTGATTTAGGTGGAAATAATGACTTTTTAGGGCAAAGTCCCCAAAATTGACCTTTTTCAGATGAGGTTTTGGTGTCCACCATGGGACCTGGAGAAGAAATAAGAGGGAAAATGAGTTGATCAATCATTTTTCCAACAAGGATGAAATTCACAACACTCTTTCAGAAATAAGCATTTACCTAAGATCAGGAGGAAAAAACACTAGAGGGTGACATCTTCTACCCTAAAATAATAAAAAAACCACCCCAACAAACCCAGGAAAAACTTGAAAAAATTATAAATATATCCAAACAAGCAAACCAACAACCCTCCCCCAAAGAAATGATGCAGTAAAATGAAGTTCCAGAGGCAACAAAAATTCACATTAAAACACCAAATACATACTTTTTCCAGAAATTTTGTGTTGTGAGTTGTGTGTATGTGTGGTATTTTAACTACATTTTAAAATAATTTTAAAATTTGAAATTTGGTTTTTAAATTTAATTATAATACATTTTAAAATATTAATATAATTCAGAAGATTTATTTTTAAAAAATGTTTAATTGAAAATTTTATTTAAGTGAACATTACTTAATTTCATTTCAAATGCATTGCCTTTTTAATTAATGGAATTTTTAGATTAAAGCTATTTTTATCTTCTGTTTATTTGGGTTTTTAATGAATTTTTATTTAATTGAATCTTCAGTTTTTGCTCTTTGTGTAAATGAATTGAAGAAATCTTCCCCTTCTGTGCCCAAATTCAGAATTTTTTGCCTTTTTTCTGAACAAAATGAGGATTATTTACATTTTTTCATGCATTTTTAAGTCATCTGAAGTCACAAATCTTCCTTAAATGCATGAAAAATAAGGATTTTAAAGAGAGAGTATGCCAAGGAATAACCAAAATCCCACTGAAATAAAAATTCTCTCACCTGGATTTCAATGAAGTGAAATGCAGCCTGAAAATGAGCAAAAACATCCTCAAATGCTGGCTTTCACCTTGCTCTGCTCCTTTTTTACCAAAATAAAAAATATGAAAACATGTAATTTGCCAACTTTCCACCCATCCAATCTCTCAGGATTCTTTATAAAGGGAAATTTAATCATGTGTTTAGAATATAATCACATGTTAGAGATTTTGGGCTCCTCCGGATGTATTTTTGAAGCACAGTGAGGACTTTTTCAAGTAATTTTGGGGTTCTGGAGACACCTCTGGGTTCCTCCTCACCCCAGGTCAGGCTTTTGCCCCTTTCCAAACTTTCAGCTTTCATCCCAATTTAGTTTTTTGAAAAAAAATTATACTTTAAAAATTACTTTTAATTATAGATCCTTTATCTCCTTTTTTATTATCAGGAAGAAAATAGATTATCGCTATTCATTTGGGATTTTGAGGACTTTTTTGTTATTGTGAGGCTAAGAAAATTCTTTGTCATGTACTTTGGCCATTTTTTCCAGGAAGAAAAACTGAAGTCCTTATACACTGGAATTCTACTTTTTGGAGGAAAAAGATAACCCTTTAAACCACCATCATTTTTATTGTGGCTTCTTTTATTCTTCTAAAGAAAAACCTAATATCTCTGTTATTAGGGATCTTTTTAAGGGAAAAAACTGTTTTATTCTCTTTATTTTACAGAAAAATTTGTTCCTCATTCACTGGCATTTCAAAAGTATTTTTTGCAAGAAAATTCTTAATTATCTCTCTCCTTTCTTATTTTTCTAAAGGAAAACTCCTTCATTTTCTTGTATTTTAAGAAGCCTAATTTTTCCCAGTTCCATATGTTTTTTTAAAAAAACCTCTTTAAAGTTTTGGTTTTTTGGGTTTGTTTTGGTTTGTTTTGTTTTTTGTCCAGGAGCTGGGCTTGGACTTCTCCCAGATCTTCAGCTGGGACTTCTCTCATTAATTTTAGAAAAAGCCAGACAGATTTGACTCTGTCTCCCTGAAGACAGTGGATGAGGGTTGAGGGGATTAACAAGGATTCTGAGGAATTCACTGGATTTTTGCAGGGGATCCCTGGAGGAGAATCAGCTGGGATGTCCCTATGCATTCCCCTCACCCATGGGTGTCCGACACCTCTTGTGGGACCCCACCAGAGTCAAGATCCACCTGGCCCTTCCAAATTCTACAGAATTCTGGGATCAGTTTCCCCACCCAGCCCCCTTCAGCCAGGTGTAATGTATGTTCATAGTTTAATGCCAGGAAGCAGAGTTTAATTCTGTGGAGAAAGCCAACAACATTAGGAAATTTCTGCCAGGGTCTTGCAGGGAGAAGCAGCAGAATTCCAAGGAAAGGTTAATGCTGGTAGTCACTTGATGTCACTGCTTTCAATGCCTGGTAAGCAGTGGCATGAAAACCAGATGGTGTGAAATTTCTTGCTCTTTGTAGTTTAGTGCTTCATGGAGAGGTTTGTTGGTTTGAGGCTAGTTTGTTCTGTTTCCTGCCCTGATTTAAGGCTTTATCACGATGCATGGCTTTTATCTGCGCTGCTAATGCTGGGATGAGTTGCAAAATTGTACTTGCTAAAAATCTTGCTAAATCCTGGTTTTAAGGCTTATTTGTATTAGTATCTTCCTCTCTGGGGCATGAATATTGAATGGATCATGCCCATTTTGATCAGTTTCAAATACTGTTTTTCCTTTTCTCTGGATTGGACCGAACTTTCAATTCAGGTAAGAGATTTACCTATGTAGTTTGAATTAAAATAACTGTTTTCTTCTGAAATCCAGTTGCTTCTTTCTATCCACCATGAGAAATCACCTTGCTATCCTTTTAGCCATGGGCGCCTGGGAAAAGCACAATCTATAGAGTCATGTCTTTTCAAGGCCACCCAAAATTCTGGATGGATCCCTTGCTGAGTATCCAGCTTTTAGCTCCTGAAGAAGGCTCAGTAAAATGACACAAATTCTGTCTGCTTAAAAAATTGGCTGTTTAAATGCCAGAAAGCAGGAGTTTGGATTCCCATTAGTTTTAAACCTTGGCCTTAGAACATGGTGCTGTGAATATTTGTTGCTGCGTTTAGCCTCATGAGAATGTTGCTATTGTTGTAATTTCATATAACTGGAACCAGAAAGAGTTACAACAGACAAAAAGAACACCCTTCCCTGCCTCTTTCCTCTGGTACTGATGACAGAATGCTAGATTTAAGCCACACTCCCTTCTGCCTCAGCAGCTGTGACCCTAAACACAACAAATTCTTTATTTTTCTGGTTGGAGGGAGGGAGTTGACACACCAGCTGCATTTTCCTTCTGGAACCTTCACTCCACAGCATTCCAACAGGGTGGCCTCTATCAGCTTTGCTCAAAGCCTCTGGAAAGGGCTGTGCACAGGGTTGTGATGCAGATCATGGTGCAACACTGATCTGATCTGATGATCCTGTGTTTCCTTTCCTCTCGTGTTAATGATCTCTGCACGCAGCTGGAAAAAGTGCTGCCTGAAGGATCATCTGTCCTGCCCAAAGGCAGCCCGGCCAGGAGAGACAAACAGCTATGACATGTTTTATTCAGTGTCCCCAGAGTGTGCCAAGGACAGCCTGACCCTGTTACAGGTGACAATGCCATCAGTCACCGCTGCCAGCACCTGCCTACTGCTGGGGCTCCTGGCTGCAGATCATCTGGCTGGCCACTGGATGTTGCTTCTCTCTGCCTGACTCCTTCAGGAAACCTGCTGGGGATGCCAGGAGGCTTTCTAAAAAGACTCTGCAAGTCCCAGAGATGCAGCACAGCTCCCACTTGCTGCTCTGCAGCAACTCAAGTGATAGTTTAGTGTTGCACTGATATTGCATTAATATCTATCAGTGCAGGTTTGTAGTGAAAATTACTTTATCTGCTCTTACCGACGTCTGTTTGTTTTCAAATTCCTATGCTTAAATTTCTTCTGTCCTCTAATTAGTACAGAGAGAGAGATACTGGGTGCACCTCACTGGTTGACACTTTGGTTTTATTTATCATTAGTTGCATTAAATTTTTTTGCATGGAGCCTTTGGGAAGAGAAGAAAATACAAGGAGACACACAATGAAGTTCATTTACAGCTTTGCAGTAAAAATCTGAGCACACGTTATTACATTTGTAATTAAATTGGCTGGTCATGCTTTAGAAAATGAAAAAGTAAAACAAGAAATAAACTGTTTTAAACAGACTTCTGTGTGACTGCTCCATCAAAATTAGCATTCATTTTTGTTAGCAAAGACTCATTTCAAAAAAAATTATACCCACAAAATGAGAAAGAGTATATTTTTATTACTGCTAAAAATTTGCTAGAGCTGAAACTCAGATTTAAAAAAGAACACAAGATTTCAAAATTTCCATTTTTATTCCCTTCCTTATTTCAAGAAATAACAACTTGCAATGCCTAAAATAATTTAAAAAATAAACTATGTTTTTCTTTTCTAAACTGAAGTTGACATGATTTAGAATAACTCAAGTTTATTTTAACATTTATTTGATTTAAAAGATTTTATTTAAGATTTTAAACTACAGCTTTCTTGACTAAAACAACTCTGAATTAGCAAAGGGTTTTGAAAGGTGCAAAAATATCTTAGTCAGAATACAGTTCTACATTACCTGGAACAGAGGGAAGGCTTTTAGAACATCCTATTATTGACAGTAGCTCCATTTTCCCATGCACGTGTGGCTTTTACATGCAATTATTTCAGTCCTGGATCTGAATCACACATGCAAACCAGTCATGAAAAAAAGCTGATCTATCAAAAGAATGCAACATTTTAGGATAACATTTCAAGTATGCGCCAGGCACTTATCTATGACTCAATTATGTTTGTATTAGGATGCGTCTGTGCATTGTGGTGTGAATTAAAAATCTGCCAAAATGACAGCTGTATCATGTTCTTGAAAGGGGACCAGCACTGCATTAGAAAGGAATTTTATTTGTTGCCAGCAGTCTGCAGCTACAGTCGAGACTAAAAAGAAATTACACAGCTAGGTTATTCTGAGAAGCTATTTATTTTGATCAGACTGTAGCTTCCTTTTGTGATGACATTAAACACAATGCACTCAGGCTTTCTACACACAAAAAAGCCTAAGAGCAGCCAGGCGAAGAAGATTTTATAAAGAAATCATGTAGACCATTGACCATTTAAGATTTACAGTGGTTCAGAAGTAACATTTTCAGAATAACTAATTTTTTTTTTCTCCAAGTATTGGTGAGATATGGTTGAAGAAAGCTTTGCATTGGAAAATTTTGTGGGAGAGAACTTCAGCGCTCTTTGCAAAGCAGGTGGGAAAGGTAATGGGTATTGTACACCCTCCTTCCTTTTTTTTCTTCCTGCCAGGCAATCAGATCTGCTTAATGTGACTCACACAACAGTCTTGCCACTACTTTATGCATTATTTGTGCTACTAGTTTACTTCTCACAGCCTGTCAGCAGGCTTTGAACAGAGAGTGAGGTTTAATTGTGCCTGTGTACAATTAAGAGGGACAAGCAGATTGACCCTTTTTTTTTTAAATGAGTGAGGAACTCTACTGCTGCCACGGTGTCTTGCCACTAAGATCTCAAGTTAAATCAAACATGACATTCAGTAACCTAGAATTTAGAAAGCCATATTTCAGAAGTTATGCACAGATGGTTTACAGATTTTTAAGAGTAGACCTTTCATGAGTGTGCAGTTTCAGCCTTGAACTTATTTTCTGTCTGTTTAGCCCTAACACAAATGCTCTGATTCTCTTGTGGAGAAATGTCTCTGTTCTCTGTATGCAGCTCATGAAAATGAGGAGAAGAGAGGAGAAGAGAAAGGAAAAGAAGACTTAAAACTTCATGCTGTCTCAAGTGACAAAAACACTTATGGCAATGATTAAGTGCTACCGTAAAGAGATGCTCCCTGTCAGAACCAGGCTTTGCCTAACCTGTAATGGCTGGAATTTGGTTACAAAAGCATTCATGCCTTTGTCCTCTATGAAATGTTAAAGACCATCTCTAATTTTAACATTAACATGACAGATAATCTCATGTATCTTTTATAATAAGTCATTTTACATCTGGTGTCTTCTTTTACTGACAGATTCTCGTGTTCAACACAGTGTTCAGCTTTGATTCACGACATGATAAAATGCTTCAGAAAGGTGCTGCTGTCTTCTACCCTCAAAATAGCCTCTGCCTTCCCCAGGTAATTACGGTCACCTTGTTTTGAATTTCCTTGAAAGTTCATGTGCCGAGAAACTCCTGGGGTTGATTGTGTCTCAGAGTGACTGCCCATACTGACAGAGGCAGTTTGTCAGTGTATGGCTGAGCCAAAGGGAGCAAAGGTGAGTCAAAGGTGCAGAGAGAAATCTCTCTCTGAGGCATTACAATTCAGAGAAAAATTTAAAAAACATCCAGTTCATAACATCTGTGCCAGCCATGACTGTTAAATAAAACAAAAAGTAATGTTCCCGCACTGCACTAGGCTGAGGTGGAGACTTCTTCCTGATAACACATATGGGGCTGTGTTTCAGATCTGGGACCAAAAGAGCACGTACAACACTCTGGTGATTTGTTATTGCTGAACAGTGTTTGCACAGTATCTACACCTCATTTGTTTCTCTGTGCTCTCCCAGGGAATAGGTGGAGTTTGGAAAAGTGATGGGATTTGGCACGGCTGGGACTCAAAGTGACTCAAAGCAATATTCTGTATCATCCAGGGCTGTGCTCAGTGGTAAAAACTGCAGGAGGTGGAGAGGAACTCTTCCTAAATTAGCCATTTCATGGAGACTGCCTGGAATCCAGTCAGTCCAGTTTGCTGATGGAAGGTAGGTGAGTGAGTGACTTTGCATCACTTTTCCTTCTACATTTTTATTCTCTCCTCATTTATCAGATGGTCTGAACCCATGAGCTTCTCATGTTTTTGCCCTTCTGATTCTCTTCCCCACCCCTCTGGCAGAGACAGAGCAATCAGCTTACTGTTTACCCTACAAGGGACCTACCCAAATGAAACAGAACAAATAAAGACCCTCTTTCATTAAAAAGGCTGAGGGAAATAAAACAAGAACACTGGATAAATACAGAAACATTTCTCAGGTGGGCTTGATGTTGGTAGCTGCAGCAAAAACTTTTGGAATCAGATTTCTGTAGTTTTGGGCAACAGAATTTTTGCTTGATTGTAACACCACTATTCCAGACTCAACAAGCAATATAACCAGGCATTTATCTGTAACTGTTGACTTTCTATATGCAGTGTAGTACTCTCTTAATTATCTGGTTTTTGGGAAATTATGGTTATCGCTTAAGTCACGCCAAAATTATGCTGACTAGGAGTAACATAAGGTTGTATGTACATTAGCATGTACTGTAGAGCAAAAGGAGCGGATCAGAACAAAACATTCAAGGCTGACATTCACATCACACAGATTAAGGATGCTCTATTTAGACTAACCCTAGTCTGGTCCTGTGGACTGAAAGACTGCAGAAGGTGAAGCATTTCAGGAGACCCTCTGAATGGCAGGGTTTGGTTAAGCCTTTTCCAGAAAAAAAGTCCATCATCATGGTCTGAAAGGGCTCCATGGAATGAGTGTGTTATATATGGATATGACTGGGAAATTCACTCTTGAGCCCAGCTGAAGTGGTAATACACCTGTGTTATCCGTAAGGAAATAGAGGCAGTTCCAGACATTATGTTACTTTGTTATAAAGCCAGAAGTAATACTGATTCCTTTCACTAAAATTTTAATTAAAGCTCACAAAATGTTAGGCATAATGTATTGCAATTGATTTTAAGAATTCATGAGAATCTGCAGTAATGGGCTTTTTTGCCTGGGATAAGCCCTATAGTCTTTGCACAGGTCTTGCCTTCCTGCCACCTGATATTTGTGAGACATTACTTTCAAGAGTTCTAAAAAAGCTGACCAGTTTTACCAAACTGATTTGTATTTTTCTGCTGTTATGTTTTTGTTGTGTTTCTGTTGAGGGAAGGGCTTTTGGAAAGCAATGAACTGATCCACCATCCAGACAAGGGTGATGCAGGGCAGGATACAGCAGTTCTAACCACGGTTTCAGGGTGACTGCTGGAAGGGATCTCTAGGTGATCCAGCTGGACAGTGTTCTCTAAGCAAACAGTAGGATTCACCTGGGAACGTCCAGCCTAAAGTCACTGAGCTGTACTTCAGTAAAATGAAATGTTTGTGGTCACTGGGAACTACTGACCAAACACGTCTGACATTAGTGTAGTGAAAAACCAGAAAGTGCTCAGGAATTTTTTTATTTGACTTCTTTTTTTCCCCCTTTTTTTTCATTTACTTGTGTAGAATGTCAGAAA
>VWYI01021715.1:0-22756 GCA_013399455.1 Anthoscopus minutus
CCGCTTCCGCCGGCGGGGCTGGAGCGGCGCGGGCGGGGCCCGCCGGGAGCGTGGGGCAAGGCCGCGAGGGGCTCTGCGCCCTTTCGGAGGGGCTGAATCCTGCGTGGCACGCTCAGGACTTTTACAGCGGGTACTCTTTTGCTTGTTTTGACGGATTAGTGATTTTTTTTTTTAATGCTAAATATCTTCTTTAATTCTAAGCATCAGGGTTCGTGCTCCCGCGTGTTGCTGGCACAAGCGTCGGAGTTTCTGTGCCCTGTCTCAGGGATGGGACTGTTCCCATTCAAACTGGAGCGGTCCTCGCAGTGGGGCCGGGAACGGGCTGGTGCCTGACCCCTGTCCTTGGACCGAGATCCGCCGCGTTCCTCGCAGCCTTTGTGTCAATGAGCTTCTGAGGGCGAGCTATGAGCAGCTCTGTAGGTGTTGGTGTTCCCCTAACTTCAGCAGCATTGGCACAGATAAAAAGAATACTGAATACTTACATGTGGGAATTGAAAAATGCACATTACTGGTGGTGTTCTGATGCACAAAATTTGAAGTACTTTTAAACGGTTGTTGTTTCTTTTTTTAATATATATATGTATGTCCTTAAACTTTTATGTCTCATTATAAGTTTGTATTTAAAGCACTTTTTTTTTCAGTAGATAACGAAAACATAAGATGTCTATCTGCTGTGAAATTTTGGGTAACATATAAGGTTACCATTCTAAATGGTGCATTTAGGCAGTTTTTTTAACTACAGCAAGTGTAGTTTTTAAGTACTTATATTTTTGTACTGGATCATGATATTTACATTGTGAACAAGAAAAGCAGATTTAATGAGTAATTTTATGGAGTGTACAGAAGGAAGGATGCAAATTTTAGGTGGGTGAGTACCTGTAGAAAAGCCTGTGAGAACACACTGGTATGGGAGCTTTTTTTCAAAGTTGAACCTTCAAAGACTCCCTCTTTGTAAATAAAGTCTTATGCTACTTTTGATTGTTAAGGAGACAGGTACCCTTATCCTAAGTGATAAGGACTTCTAAACAATTGACAATGAAGAATTATGTTGCACAGATTTTATTTTTCCTTAAGATATTCAAGAAGTTTAATTGTTGGTCCTTTGTATCCTGAATAGTTATGAGACTGGTTTCTTTCAGATGGTGTTCTGCAGAGAAAAAGTTCTTTGAGTTCCATCTTGTCCAGGACTGGTTTCCTCTCTGCTGTCAGCATGGCAATGTCACTTAGCTCTGCATGGTCTCGCCTCTTTTGGATGCGTTCAGTAGCAACCTTTAAGCAGCTCCCACTTCAGAGTAAGTTGTGATGCAATTGTGGAAGTCCTATATTAAAATGTGTTCCTTGCAAGTCTCTTTCCTGTACTGTTTAAAGTAATGGAAGCATGGAAGTGATTTTTCTGTTTGAACAGAATCAAGTCTGTTAGTCTGCGCTCTATTCTTACAGTAAGGGATATCTTTGTTTTTTCTCTTTTTGTGCTTTCGAAACCTTCATGGTCCAAATAGGATGCTCCCCAAATTTACTGATTAGCTTGTAAATACTACCCCTCTTACTGATTATGATTGAAGATTTAAATTTATTTTTTCAGACTTAGAAAAGTGGTGAGAAAAGGCTATAATAAAATCTCATTACTTAACATAAACAGAGAACAAGTAGAAGCAGGCAGTACTATTGCTTAGATTTTTGTCCATGTTTTAGACATCAATAGAAAGACATAGGGAAGATAGTAAAGGTGGTAGAAAAGACAGTAATGGAGAAAATAGAATAGACATGTAACATTTTAGAGGTAAGCAAGGAAGGGAAGGAAATTTTAGGAAGAAATCCAAACTAGTTGCAGTTTACCAGAGCTCAACTGCTTAATAACTAAGAATAGTTTAATTAGAAGAGCTGAAGAGTGGAAGTACTAACAGTAATTCTGAATTTAAGAATTTGCATCTAAAATATTTCTGAGAGGAAAACAGCTACACAAAAGTTTCTTCTTGTTTTTTTCAGCCTTTGCAGTGTTGACACAATGAACGCTCTCTTGCTCTTTTAGGAGCAGCCATGAAAATCCTGTTTGTATTAAAAGATGCTCTAAATAAAACAATGTCAGATAAAGTTGACCTTTTATGACCCAAGAGAAAGCTCAGAACATGTGAAGACTTGTTTCTTGTGATCGTAATTCTGTTCTAAAAAGCGTAGTTGTTGAAGAAGCTTCACCGGACACAGAAATTTCCCTGTGGATTTGTGTCTGGTTCCAGCAATACAGGAAGGGGATTCTGAGTAGAAGTGAACTCCAGGCACGTCCCAGGCCCACCTTAGGCATGCATACCTGCATTGCTGTGGAAGGCAGTGCCTACAGGATGATTCCTGTGTGAGTGGCTATTGAACAACTTATATTAGGCTTGTGTTTGGATTCTATGTTTTTAAAAGTCTTTTCCAACCTAAGTTACTCTATGATTCTATAAAAAAAAGGGAATCAAACCATGGGGAAGGGACTTTGAGTGGTCTGTGATCCAAGCTCCTGTTCAAAGCAGAGTCAGCTCTGCAGTCACATCAGGTTGCTCAGGGCTTGCTGGGTCTTGGAAATCTCCAAGGACAGAGAACCCATAAACCTTCCTGGGTCTCAGTCCCCCTGCTTGGCTGTCCTCGTGAGGAAAACATTTCTCTGCATATCCAGTCAGAGCCCCTCCTTTAGATTTTTATAATAAATATTGCTGTGAATGAAATTATGACCTTCCCTTCCCATAAGGTAATGTTCTTTACATATATAAAGGATATTTCTAATGGTGAACTCTATAGGTATTTTGTTCATACAGAGATTTTACTCAAGAAAACAATACAACTAGGAAGGTAAGTATAGGTTATAGCTGCAGTTTTTTTGATTGCACTGCTAGAAAGCTGTGTACTAAAATGAACTTCTATTTAGACAGGACTTGTGTTTTGTTAATCTAAACTGAATAAGATAATTATCCCCGATTAAGACTTGAAACAGAATGAAAATTGAAAGTGCAAACATTCTTAATTTGGCACAGCTCTGCTTGTTTCTAAATCAAAGTTCTTTACTTGAGTTTTTATTGCAGATGGAGCTGTGTATCATGCTTGCCATAAATCTACATACTCAATTCTCCCTGAAGACTACAATTGGTATGTAAATGTGCTTTGATGTGTGGCCTTTTCATGTAATGTTTTTTCCAGGGCTACCCTCTCACTCTGTCATGAAGTCATCATATAATAGTATCAAACACATCTATTGCCAATATGGGATATATGGAATAATTTTAGCTAAAGTACTGTCTCTGATAGTAATGATTGTGAAGTTAATGTTTCAATGTAGTGAAAAGTCATGCAGGACTCATTATCAATGTGTTGATGCCCCTCCCCAGTACCCCTGCTCTTTTGTTTGTGGAAGAGCAAAGTTAGCTTAGAGTAGTCATTTCCACTGATGCTTGTTAAGACAAAGTCCAGGTATTGTGCTGCTGCATGGGAAACCTGTGTAGAAACAGGAAAAGATTGTACATATGTAGTGAGAAATACTGAATTTATGTCACCCACAGTTTTAGGAAGTTTAATGTGTCATGGGAAGGGGAAGGAAGATGAGAAAAAATATATTCTCACAATGAAACTCTCAGTAGGATTTCTTGTTCAGCATATTTTATGTAATAGAAAAGCTGAAACCCCAAACTGAGCTTTTGTTTTCCTGTTACTTCATTACAGATGCCATAGATCTTGTAAAGGCATGTTGACCTAGAGGTCATTATCCCTATCTGTTTAGAGTTTTATATGCAACTATTTCAGTATTTAAGAGTTATTTTTCCAACTCATATTTCCATCTATTTTAGTAATTTATTTTAGCCCTTTTTTCCTCTTCATCGAAAAGGAAAAAGGAAGATGACTGAGGAAACAAAAAATTGGGGATTTGGATCAAATATTTATGACACTTATAGAAGTTTATTAAGGATTCATAAATGCAGGGTTAGATCCAGTTTTCTTTGGAGCTTGGGCTGCTCAGTTGTTCAGTACTTCTGAAAGTTACGAGGTTTTTTTTATTTTTATAGCAAAGTGGAACTTGCTGTGACATCTGATTTGAAGACAATTGTCTGCTACCACCCTTCGATTGAGATTCCATATGAGCACACAAAAGTATGTCTGAGTGTGTACATTTATATTTCTTACTCTTGTCATGGCAGTTAGTAGTTCATAGGTTTGAGTCTTGAGAGCATCTTTCTGAATTTGAAATACTTTTTGGTATGTGATCAGTACATCAGTGAAGTAAATGACTGATGAATATAGCTGCTGCTACAAGGAGGAATTCACTCATAGATGAATTGAGGGAAGGTTGCAGAGTGAGAAAAGCTCAGATATTGCAGCATACAGTAGCTCTAGTAGAATTGAACATGGCACTAAACCACCTGTGCACTACACAGAAAATAGTGTCTGTCTACATGGCTACTACTCAGAGAGGATGGTTGGAATGCAAGTTATGCATTAACTCATATGTGTCCTACTGAGCAAGAGAACACAAAGAAGTACTGCTGCTACTGTTTTCAACTTGAACTTTAAATTCCATTCAGCACTGAGTTCATAAAAGCCACAAAATACTGATTTTTACTTATTAGTAGTACTTTCAATGTGTTTTTTACATTGACAAAAGTAAATCTAGTGTTGTGGTTTAACACCTAGATAAATTTTTCTAGAGTGTACACTTTTTGTTTGAATTTTTAGTTCTCATGTGCTAGTAAAATACTGCAGCTGAAAGCTCTGTTGCTGAAGTACCCAATGTGAAAATTCTCCATTGAAACCTAAACCATTTTAGCACTTTTTGCCTGCAAATTACATAGCAGTATTTTTAAATCTGTCAGTTGCACGTACCTGAAGAAAAAGAGGTGTAAAAGGCTAAAACAAGGAAAAAAATTTGTAATAGTAGTTATGTTTCCAATTGAAAACAAACAACTTGATCTTACCCGTTGCATAAAAAATTAGGAAGGGATATTCTTCTCAAAGGTACATGTCCTCTAAAAGATTTTGAGGAATGATGATGGTTGCTATGAATAAAATTCTGACTGGGAATAGTGTGGATTCTTTTGTTGTAGTAGAACTGAAGCTGATGATTCAGCCAGTGAATTTTAAGATTGAGATCTGCAATGGCTACAAGAATGCTGGTTTTAGGGGGTAGGGTCATCAGCTGGAGCACCTAGGGTAAATAGATGTGTGTAGACATCTGCTGTACGGTGATGTGGTTTCATTCGGGGTGGGAACAATAAACAACCAGTGCAATTGCAGTTGTTTTTCTGTATTCTTTTGGTTTCAGCTGTTAGATAGCATTACAGATTACTCTTACATAGCTTGGCTTTTTCACTTTCTCAATTAAATAAAAAAAGGAGAAACAGGACATACATATACTTTACTGTTTTGCTAGCCCATACCACGGCCAGATCCGGTGAATAATAAAGACGAAAACCTTGATCAAGTTTTAAAATCCAGACTGAATGAAAAAGAGCTAAAGAACAGTAGAGGTCCTACAATTGAAGAGCTCAGCAAAATGTTTTACACAACAAAACATCGCTGGTATCCTGTGGGACAGTAAGTATTTTCTTTTATATTGTTTGTTCCTTTTAGAAATAAAGGGAAATGCAGGAATAATTTAATGACCAGATTCAGCCTAGAATGAGTCATGTCAGACAAGATACCTCTAGCATGTGGGCTACTCCATAAAATCTTCAAAGCAGTGTTGGGTAAATGGAAGACTGTATTTAATGAGGGATTTTTTTCAACACTGCTCCTTTGACTTCACCACTTTTTTTTGTAAAATACGTGACAGTGTAGAAATTTCTCATTCATCCCGTTACCTACTGCTTCGAGTCATTTACTAAAGTTCCATGAATCCAGTATGTAAAATACCCTCAATGGACAGAACCAAATACAGCTTGGAAACATGCACTGCCTGTTCTTTAGTAACCTCAATGGGATGGTTCTCAGACTTAAGAGTAGTAGAGATTTTTCATTTCAAGTGGTGAAAAGGGCTCTTTGGTGTGCCTTGTATTCTGAAATTGAGGAGGAGGAGAGGTGCACATATACATGACTGAGCCTAAAGAGGAACTCTGGGCATTCAGGTATACTAATGTAAACAAGCAGGATTCTGATGTGTGTTACTCCTTTCCACTCCATGTTATGCCATCTTTTGATAGCTGCTAATTTTATAGCTATGGAGACATAATACAGGCACAGTTTTTTGTTGTCGTGCACAGAAGGCTTTTTGATTTATGTGCTTTGGGAGTAGATATATGGAATGGAACAGTAGGACTTTTATGACCAAAGGGTAGCTGTCACTTTAATGAAGATCAGACAGGATCTACCTTGTTTAGCATGTATAATTAAGAGGAAAGTGTGGATCATTTTTTATTCTGAAGGATTTATTTTTTTAGTTTTTCAGAAAAATATTACACTGTTTAGTATACAGACTGGCACAGCTCCTTTGAACATCTTTGTTCTATAGCAATCATTTTAGCCAAAGGGAAGGCTGACCATGTAATAAAATTAACTTCACACAAAGGATTAAGAATAAACAGCAGCCTTTGTGCCTATTCAGCTGTAGAACTGATGGGATTATTGCGTGCTTGTAGCAGATGTAGCAATAGAAATGAGTAGCATTATGTAACTCCACAAACAACAGAGATGACATCTAATGAATGGTGATGGATTGTGCTCGTGTATCTTGTATTTCACTTCCTTCTGTAACTTCAGATCACTCACTGAGGGCAGAAATACCACAAAAATAAAGGCTGCCCACAGCTTGCACTCACTGCAAACTGTTTTTTTTAATTTTAGGTATCATAGAAGACGCAAGAATCCTAATCCTCCTAAAGACCGATAAAGAAGATAACTTCCTGTTCATCAGGACTTTGCTGTTAATTTTGATTGGAAATAAAAGTTACAGAAAGTGATGTGTTTGGCTGTAACAGAACATGCTTAACTTGATTTGACTGTTATTTTCTACTAAAAACAATGGAGGGGCATTGACAAAACAGGGAGTCAGTGAAGGCAGTTCTGCTTTCCTGGTCAGCAAATGGACGAGTTTTAGAACAGGATGCAACAGGGATGGATTGCTCTGATTAAACTGAAGAGGTCATCACTGGTGAATCCATACAAGTCTTGTGTCAAAATGGGAAATTTAGAAACAGATGTGTTAGAGTTTGGTCATTTTGAGTGGGATAGTATTTTTTTTTCTTTAAGGAATCGAGTAATTGCAGATGAGTTTAAATGCTGAAGTATTAATGAAATAATGTTTATGAAAAATATTATAGAGGTATTTGTGAAAACAGTTAAATAGTTTTCCTTCTTCTGTTACACTTGCAAGATGTAACAGGTTCCATGTTTAATTCTACGTGAGCCAACTAATTGGATTTAAGCCTATTGTTGTGTATGGAAAATTGGCCAACTTGGTTAATTTTTAGCATCCAAGATACAGTAACTTGCCCTTCTAAATCACTCAGCATTCTGAAATATCTGAGAACTGTGTGCATTTGTGGTTCGTGGGGTATTTTTTTGTTTTATTTAATCTCACCCCACCTCTCAGTGAGGATGCTGAGTTCATACATAAGTTGGAACAACTATCATAGTAGGAGCTGTTTACATCAGCAAGGTAATCACTGTTCTTTGTAGCGTTCCAAGGAGGAAGGATTCATCCCTTATTACATAAAATGCTTTAAACTAAAATTGTAGTCTGATCATATTTCATTGCTTTAGTATTTTGTAGTGCTTAAATGTTCTTCCTGTTGTAATATTCTATGTGGTATAGCATTTTTTTCCTTCAGGAAAAGGAAAAAACCCCTTTGTTTCAGTCTACAGTTGTAGGCTGCAGAGATCCCAGTTACTTCATAAAGCCTTCTTAGGTCCTTCTAAATAATCCGAAAATAATCATCACATACCTACCATATATTTTTATTGCATTTCCATTCCAAAGCAATTTTGAAAACATAGGAAGGGGATTTGTTTCTTCTGTTACTCTAGTGTCATTTTGCCAGCGTGCATTTTTCTACAGATTTTGCTAGAAGTTGAGTACCACTCATCTTCTCAGTTGAGAAGCTGAGAAACTGTTATAAAGATACTACTGAATAACCTTTTTCTCCTTGAACATCCTTTATTTATGAAAAAAAGCAATATTGGATGTGTATAAAAAGACTGCCTTTAAATACTTGTGTAAATTTGTACAGAAAACTAGTGCCAGTGAATTTTTAACTCTGAATGCTGGGCTGCTGATAATGGTTTATCATGGCAGAGCATGAAATCATTTTGCTCCTTTGCTCTGTTTTGCTTATAAGATATCAGAGTCCATGCTCAAGCCGACATCAGCCAAGTGATTTTGGCTCTCTATTAATGGTATGTTGCTCACATAATAAATCTGCTGTTGTGAAGTAATGTCTGTGGGGTCTCTGTGAAGGATGGCTGCTAAGCTCTCTAAGTTCAGTTGCATGAACATAATTGTGGTTTTTTTCTGCCTGGAATATTACTTTTTAAATAGATGGTAGTAATTAGTAGTACAACAAATTTTCATCAGTTTGTGGTGCCAGGTAAGGATTCGGGTGTATAAGTGAGCTTATATCTCACGTTTGTTATGTTCCAATGCATAAAATCAAGTCTTTTATTTTTGGAGAGCTGAGACCTATTTTGTTACCATTTGACTTCACTCCAGTGTAAGAAGAGATATACTTGGACTAATTCAAACTTGCAATTACTTTCCCCCATTCTTTTTCACATATTTTTTGCTTACTGCTGCCTAATACTAAGAAATTTTGCTTTACAGAGAAACCTTCTGTTATGACATTTGCTGTTCTTGCCTGTCAAGCCCTGTTTGTGATCAAACATCCACAATCACTGTAGAAATACTGGATTTGACAATGTTTCTCAAACACTTTTGGATGCTTTTCAGGCATTTTTAGAGCTAAAAATCTATTGTGTGCTTGGCAGCTATCTTTAAAGTACTTCCTCTTCTGACCGGTGGCTAGAAACTGTCTAAAACATGTTCACTAAATGTACCCTGTGCCCTTTTGTTATTAATTTGTTACATTGATGTTTTAAAATCTTGCCCTGCATTGTACTGCTGCATTCAATCTTACTGCATTTTCTTTCACTAAATCTTCTTCCTGGATTACCCGAGGCATGACACAATTAAAATACTATTCTCAGAGTAATCTGAAGCTGTCTTCTTGGTTTTCTAGGTCTCAAACAACTGTCTTTGTTTCTCTTCGCTTGAAAACTTGGAATTCAGAATTCATCCACGTGATTATTGTTCTATTTCTATTAAAAAAATAAATTTAAAGTTAGTTTGGGATTTCTGTTTTCTGTTGCCCTTGCTCTTTGTAATTGAAAACTTAAGTTGCGTAAAATTTGCAGTGTTAAGTCTGTTCTGGCGCTTTGTATCTAAGTTTGGGCCCTTAGCCATTTGCTTTGTATCTAGTAGCTACTGAGTGTTCCAGAGCCTCTTGTGCTCGTTGCTGTGGATAGCAGACAGTTGGGTACATCATACTGAGAAATTTTTAGTTTTTAAATGTCTCACTAGAAACCTTCTCAGGCCTGCCTTGCCCTGTGTGCTGTTAGAAAACTGTTTCGGTCACGTATCTAAAATGTTGCCCTTAATTCACAAAAACACAGAATTGTTTGGTTTGGAAGGGACCTCCGGAGAGCAAATCATCCAATGCTTCTGCTGAGGCACGGTCACCTGCAGCAGGTGGCACGAACAACACAGCCAGCTGCATTTGGAATGGCTACAGAGGAGAAAACTCCACAACCTCCTTGGGCAGCCTGTTCCAGTGCTCCCGAACAGCAATTCGGACTATTTAAACAGCAGTTCAATTAGTCGTGCTGCCTTAGTGAAAAAGAATATTTTTCCCTCCTGATTATTCCCAGACTAAAACAAATGGGGTGCTCTTCAGACGTGTTTTTCCCTGCGGTGTGTGCCTGCTGTGCCGGCTGTGCGGCACCACCGGGAGGCAGCACCGCGCCGCGCCGGGCTCCGCGGGCGGCTCCGCCGGGATACTGCCGGGAAGGCAGCTCCCCAGCACCTCCCTGAGGGCTTGCACTTCAAGGGTCAAAGGTTTTTTGCCTGTTTGCTTTAACTTTTGTAGGATGTCTCGCAGACGAAAAAAATAAAAAAGCTCCACCATCCGGTCTGGGGAAAAAATGAGTCGACAGTGGGGCAGTAATGGGACCCATCTGACAAGTGTCATAACTTACTTCCCCATGACTACAGTGAAGGCAGCAGTTACCCCCTGCCCATCTGCCCACCATCCTTCCCTCCCCACCCCTCCAGCTATTAAGTTCTATATGAAACTCCTCTGTTGCTGCTGCTGTAATAGGGCTGAGCTTCACCTGTCATGTCCAAATCCTAGTGTACCACAGTAAATCGTTGTGGCAGGTCATTATGAGTACATCGCAGTAGTGACTGCTTGTTAAAGCCAGCACTGCGTTACTCAGTTACTCCAGTCTTCATGAATTTTAGCAGCTTCTCTGCTGCTCACATGCTCATTCCATCCTCAAAGCCAATACAAAGTTATAAAACGGAGAGATCAAATAGATGTAGACTGCATTTCTCATCTGTAATAGATACTGTATATTTTATTTTAACGCTACAATATAGCAAAATTAACCTAGAGTAAACCCACTAGTCACCAGTATAAAGGATCAAATTGTGTACCTACAATACATAAAACTTGGGGTTATCTCCAAGATTGAGACACATAGACTAATTAGACATCTAAAACTGAGTTAATCTTCAAAGGCTCCCCTTATGGTCAGTCGGCACAGAAAAAGTACATGCACTAGGCAGCTGATCTTATTTTAACATTTTATTGTCTAGAATATGTCACAAAATTGATTTCCAAGATGCATTTTCCTTTTCTATGAAGGAAGGATGAAGATGAGATTCAGATATCTATATTGAAGCCTTTCTCTTTCATTTTTATGTTAAATTTAGGAGTGCATATATGCAAAGTACTCTTAAAAATCAGATAAAGCCATTTTTGGTGTTTCTGCTAGCCTTAAATAGTACATACTCTAAAAGATCTTGGTTTTCTATGGAGAGTAATTCACACACATTTAATTTGTAAATGTACACTATGTACAGGATTTTAATCTCACCTTGTATTTAATCAACCCTCTAATGCTAAAAATAATAAGCTGTTTGGAGAAATAAGATAGTTATTTATGTATATTTCTGGCACCTCCTATAAAATGAGCCTATGATTTCAGCTGTTATCTTCAGGTACTTCTACAAAAACAAACATGATAAATTATTATTAACTGGGCAATTTGCATGGAATCATCTGTAATTTTAAATACAATTGATCCAGAATGTTAATTCCACTGTGTATAACTACAGCGGTTGGAACACTGCAGATCAGACAGCGGGAGGTATGTGGAAGCTGCATGAACTAAACAGCATATTTGGTCAGCAATTTTGCATCTCATGGCTTCTGGAGAAATAAAAGTTTATCGCCTGGCATGTCACTTTTTTACGGGTCATGATGTAGGTGAGAAGTGATAATCAATGTATCAGAGAGTTTTTTGTTGTGTAGAGACAACACAAGATGTTGGCACAGCAAACAGAACTAAGAAGCTTTGCCAACTGGTCTTTATGAAACATAAATACAGAAAAAAGTTGTGCTTATATTCTGCTTTACTGCTTGTCAAGATGAAAAACAGTGTCTGGTCAGAGGCAATTTACCTTTTTAAATAAGACCAGTTTTGACTTCTACCAAAGTTTAATTCCTCGGCAAAAGGATCTCCCTACCAGCAAACTGTGAGATGATTAAAAAAAAAACTGCAAGAACTGTATTTTAGCATCTCTTCTGCTAAAACTAATAAAATGTTGACCATGAAAGCTACAGAGAAAAATTAAATGAAAGGTGAAAAGTTATTGCACTAAGCCATTACCATGTTGAATAAAAATTAACCCAAGTAAAAGATTAAACTGTTGAAGCATGACCCTCCCGTATAAACATGTATTTCCTACTCACTAATGGTAACAAAAAAGAGCTTAATAGTTTCATGCAAAGATTAGTGTTTCTTAAACACTCCTAGTCATTAGCACCAAGTTTTTTAAACACTGCTGAGGTTTCTTGTCTTAAACCCTGCTAGTTTTTCATTCAAATGTGTTTGATTTGTTTAAACAAATAATATGCTAAGTACTGTTTTTCTGAAGTCAGCATCTCTAGGAGTTACACTGCATCAGAGCTGTGCTGCAGGAATGGTCTTCACCTTTGTTTTAGTTAAGACAAACTGATCATTTCTACTGAATAATAAACAAATGCTAGGAAAAATATTTCCTCGACCCTTAATTAGTTAACATGTGTTTGGTTGGTATAAGTAATACAAGGCTTCATACGCTTTTTAAAATTTATTTTGTATTTTTTTAATACTGACTGGTTTCAGTATGGGTCCATTTATTATTTTCCAAGAATAGATGGTTACAGAATTTCCTTTCCCCCATGCTGTTTTTCCTGCAGTTGAAATCCTGGCATTAGTGATGGAGTAACAGAGTGGTAGCAAGTTCCACAAAATTTTGAACTAAATTAAGAAAAAAGGATTTCCTATCCATAGAGTAGATGTACTCTACTAGAGTAGAGTAGAGCAATTAAATTTATAGGAAATTCTTCATAAGCAGAGGTAAGGGAAATTACAGAGAAATTCCCTTTCTAGAGCATATATTTGTATTGAAATACTGAAAGAAACATGCTGTGTGCTGGCTGCATGGAGTTACAATTCACTGACATTGTAAGGCCATATTTGTTGTAGAAGGATTTGAAGTGAGCCCAAAGAGGCCAGTGGTAAGGCTGAAAGGTGACATGATGGCCTGTGAAGAGAAGAGCTGTCGCTGTGATGCATGACACAGAAAGAATTAGGAATGCAAGGGAGAGGTTTTCCTTGAGGCAGTGAGCCTCTGAGGCAGAGAGAAGCTTTTATTTTGAGCTTTTCAGCCCTTTTTACAAAGTGTTCTGATACAGGTTTAACATGATTGGCTAAAGGAACCCTTCTCTGGTCCCATTGGTGGAACAAGAGAGAAAAACACGTTTTGGACACCTGTTCCTATTATCCTGGGAATGCAGCTCTGTTTACAAAAAACAGTCCTTGAAGGGGAATATTCCCAAGAGTCTTCCCTTGGGAACATTCTCAGCCACTGACAGGCTAAGAATTTTCCTCTACCCCAGAAAATCATGTCCACAAACAACAGCAGTGGTTAGTACCTTCACAGCGCCCACTCAGGCCCTGTCCAGTCCAGGGACAAAAGCTTGAATTGTTAGAACTGGGTGAGTGTTTTGTTTCAACACAACCAAGATTTTAACTTGTGACTTTGTGGAAATTATGCAGGAAAAGCCTCGTATTTCTTTAACAGTGCTGCATTTATTCTGCAGTGGAAATACCTGTGTGTAACTCTGTCAGGTGAAACCAGGACCCTGGGCTTTACCACACCCGAGGTGGCACTGGCACCAGAGAGATGTTCAGGATCCCTGTGGGCAAGTTGTTACTGTGGCAGTCTGGTACTCCTCACTGCCTCCCCCTGTTCCACAAGGCCTCCTGGAAGCAATGGCTTCCCACTGCTGCAGGGACAGCACCAAGCACCACTCCCAAGGTCACATCTTGCCTGACTCCACAAGATGTTCTCTTCTAAACCACCCAAGCCGGCTGCAGCCTCAAGCCTTACCACATCCCAGAGCGTACAACACATACCCTCACTGTGATGCCAGGGAAGCACCCTTCTCACAGGCAGCAGTTCCACATGCTTTCACAAACTGCAAACTGAAAGGTAACACAGAAAAATAAGAATTGCATGTTTGGTCTAGAGGGGCCCCAGAAAGAGTCCAAGGACTGTGGGATGTGAATATGAGAGTGTGCTCTAGAGGGTACTAGCCCAGCTTGTGAATATAAGCCGCATATATTCCTCTTATGTTCTCAGTATAAGTCCTTGACATCAGGGACTTTTTTTTCAAATTTAGAAATACAAGCTTGCCCTCTGAAATAGTAGTGTGAAACTACAGCATTTTTAGAGATGACATGAGCTTAGATTACCTTTATCTGTCCAGAGTATCAAGTCTGAATGAGTCTGGCACAGGCTTAAACATACAGCAACTCACATACATAATTAGTCTTTTCTAAACAATTTCAGTCACCAGTCCAGAGTCTCCAGAGATGCCCCAGCTGAGACTCCTGTAAAAATAAAAGGATTTTTCTTCTGAATAAACAAATATGCAGAGAAGAAAGTACATTTCTGTAACACCAAACAAATCTAGATTTAGGAGCAAGCATCTTCTTACACAGTCAATGCTGGAGTAAATTAACCATATCAAAGGTCACTAAATGTCATTGTTCTGTAATTTTCAGTCTTCAGAGGATCAAAGAAATCTGAAGAAATGGTCCAAGTTGAGACACTTGGCAAAACAATGAGGTGAAAATCTTCGAAGTTTTCTGGAGGAAAAAGCCCCACAGTAATTGGACATAATTCCTAAAATCTTCATTTAGGCATTAATAAATAAAAATGTGTATCCTCTTTAGGATTCATGAAATATCAACAAAAGAAAATAGTAGTATACAAACCAAAGAGCTGTTTTTCAGTTATTCTCAGGGCTTGTTTGGGGTTTGTTTATTCAAAAATCTGTGACACTGGCAAATAAGCAGTTCCCTTGAAAATACCTTGCCAGGTGGTTTTGGGTTTTTTTCCTCTGTTTAGCTGTACCTGTATGATAAATTAATTTTTCTAGAAATACACTACCAGTTCAGCACAGATTTTTTTAACCATTAATCTCCTTACCTAGCATATTTTCCCCCTTAGAGCAGTTAGAGCAGCTCAAGGAACTGATCTTAAAATGCCCAAGGAGATTTAAAGACACACTTCAGTCGACTGCTGAAGTGTAACTCAGAAGCATAACTGATCAGTCACTTGAGGAATTTCATTGTTGTTGCTGTGCCTTTTTGATCAGCCAGTCCAAAGGGATTTCATTAACATCTCACTAGTACCTCTGACTAAGAAAAAATTTTGAATAGATTGTGAAAGCCTCTAGAAATGAGCTATTTTTAAGTGCTAAGCATATAAATGCAAATTGAGTAGGAACAGCTGTTATTTACATTCTGTAGACACATGATTTCACTCCCTGATGGATAGGGGAAGAAAAAAAGCCACTGAAAAATTGAAATGCCCTTAAAGAAATTGGGAAAATGGGGATCTAATAAAAATACATGCAATGAACCACATTGTTGGGTGGTATAAATTGGCAAAGCTTTCCAGGTTTGCCACCATAACCTTATACAGCTCACCTGATAGGAGGACTTGAAGAGCTCTATGTATTTCTTGGAGAAAGTGGGGGGAGGGATTGAAGGAGTGAATATGCTGAAACAAATTCATGTTTCAGCCTTTTATGCAACGGCTAACTGATAACCTGGCATTTTCAAAAACAGCCTCCCAGAACAAAGCCCCCATTCACAATAAGATTTTGCTGTGGACTTGTGTTAGTTTGAGATTATGGTCTGGAAAAATTATTAAAGCTCCTGAAAAATGTAAGCAGCATATTCTAGACCAGTGTACCTGAAAGTAGAGGACTGTGGTGGAGGGAAAAGAAAGCACAGTGTGAAAGTTGCACTCTTCATGAGCTCAAGCTTTCTACTGGCCTGACAGAGGCCCTCCTGTGTGTCCTCCATTTACCTGGAACAGGTCCCTGCTGTCACATGTTCCACTGGAAAGCTCATGCTCCCTCCTGCCACACCTGCTTCTATTTGTAACATCACCAGCAAACACCTAGAGCAGAAAGAAATAATACTCCTCAGGAAAGGTAAGGCATGTTTAAAAATGTACACCAAAAATGGCTGCTAATTTGGACCAAAGCCACTCAGTCAAATCAGCAATACGAACTTGGGACAGGGAATTAAAGCTGGGATTGTTTTGTTGGCTTTTCCTTCTAGAAGGAAAAGGAGTTGACACACCCAACACAGCAAAAGCTCAAGCACCACAGAGCCACTTGATTCTTAAGAGCCTGGGGAGTGATTTCCTCCAAGATTAGTTCTGTTTGACTTAGGCTTTGTGCCTGCCAGCAAACAAAATCTGTCATAACACAGGCAAAGGTAGGACAGAAATTTCATTCTTGTTCCATTTTAGGTACGCTCTTACCTGCTGTTCTGTCTTACGTGAAAGATATGTCTGACAGCTAAATGCATCCTTTCCTTCCTTACCAGAACAAAGGCTGAACCACAGCAGCAGGTTTTGCAGCTTCCTTGTGTCTAGCATCATGTGGCATGAAATGCTGGGGAAAAAATTCTGCTGTGCCTCAGGCATCTTTCCAGATCACATTTATTCACAGAAGGATAATTTATCAGAGAAATAAGCTCTGAAGAGACTACTAAAATTAGTGTTAAATTTTGAAATATAGGGCAATCGCACTGAAAGAAAATACGTCTAGCCCAAACTCACACTTTATAAAACATTTTGAATATTTTGTGATAATTATGGATATTATTTCCCCTCCTCAGTTCATTTATAAAGACAGAGAAATAATAACAAACTTAAGCAAATCTGAATTTGGTTACACAGAGCCATCTGTTAATTCTGGTATATGGCAGTAGAGGGCATCTAAGGACTTCAAGTCACATATGGTAAGGGATTAAAATCAGATGGCTGAAGGAGTTATTACTGTCCCCACAAGCCTTTCCCCCACCTCAGGACAGAATTTCCACCTCATGACCAAACAGCTCACGAGGCTGCCCCTGATCGATGGCAGTTTTGAGCCACACCAAAACTGGGGTTGTTCTTAAAACACCAGTCTGATGTTAAGGAGGAGATATATGAGTTAATTTCTCTTTCCTGCTGCAGGCAGAGCTCTGTCAGAGCCACAGGATGGTTTTGGGTACAGTACAGCAGGAGATACTGCTTCAAGCAGCCTGTCCAATTTTACCCACTACTGTTCGAGCTGTAATTTCCACATACCTGGAAAAACTGTTTACAGGAGGAGCAAACAATTCTGGGAATGGATAGACTGCGCCAAGAAAAGGCAAGCTGTGGACCAATGCTCTTTCCTTAACCAGGAAGAGTAGTCCTATGTCTGTTTCCTCTCCTGAACCTATAAACTGCCAGCCTGTCCGGCCAGTATTTCAGTCTGCGTATTCCCAGTATGCCAGTCAGATACAGGATGATGCGTTCAGCCATCCTGACAAAAAGCAAGCATTAATGCTGACAAACAGAGAGAAGGTAGCTGGCAGCTAGCACTGTTTTCTTGTCATCTGTCCAGGTTTGTATGACATTCCACATCCAGCCTCTCTTTACACTGAACCAGGGAAAGCAGCCATGCCTATCTTGAGCCAAAAGAAGCCAACACATCAGAGGCAGGTTAAGTTCATTACCTGACACTAACAGTTAATGCATTTAATCTGAAAAATGTATTTGAGCCCAACAGCAGATTCACATACAACAGGCAAAGTATTTTCAATTAACTTTAAGAAGTTTAAAGTTGTATAAATGCATTAGTAAACGTTGATTATCTTGGTATTCAAACTCCTAAGTACAGCAACACGTCAGGCCTTATGCTGAAGTCTATTATAGCCTTAGACTGAAATTTAAAAGTGGGTCATGCCCAGAAAAAAGGTTCTACAACTCATTTAATGATTCACAGTACTCCTAAAATGATATTCATCTGTCTGCTTTCCATGGCAGCACTTTCAATCATAAACACTTAATTGCAGGAATTCATCCTCAAGGCCAAATAGCTCTGGGTGAATTAAACTATCCTTAATGTAAGAACTAGAACAGTGATTTAAAACTAATCTTTTTCTGATGGAAGGCCATTTATTCAGAGACACATAACCCAGTTATGGGTTATGCTTCACTTGCTTCACTTTACTTTTCACTCAAAAATCTCCCCTTTAGAGATAGCCACTGCATCACCTGTTTTAGTTTTCCTTATTAGCTTCAAAACTGACTCTCTGCCAACAAAGGAACTTTATTACTTATGGATTGGCAAAGCACAGGGAGCTGCCTTCATGCTGTCTGTCAGGAAAACTTTTTTCACAGACATTACTTGCTCTCTCTTACTTTGAGGCGTAGGACTCGCAACTGGCAGAAAAACATCTCCAGCCTCCTCAAGCATAAAAGGCTTGTTTTTTCTGGCAGCAAATAGGACGAGAATGCAAGATTTTACAGTGCTTTCAGCTGTGCTATCTCTAGGATTTTTCCAAAAAAAAAAAACCAAAACCCAAGAGTGTATGTTTCTCTAAAAAATCCAAAACTTCAAGGAGCATGGTTCTGAACATGTGTGCGTATAGGTGTAGTGCATATATACACCTATATGCTCTTTCTCAGCCAAAAAACAAAGTAAATAAATATTACAGTCACAGCATTTTATGCTATAATCTGAACATTAAAATCCATTCCAAATATTCTCCTAGTAGTTGTTTGAAAAGGCTGTATTAAAACTGGTCCTTTCCAGAAGTAGTTTTTTCTACCACGTTCATGAGAAGGAAGCATGAATGGGAAGAAAATGCTATCAAAGCATGTATATTTACAACTTATTCTCCAGTAACTTGCAGCAATATTGAGCTAGTTTTAGTCAGAGTGAAACTTGATAATTCACAAAATAATATAGTGATAGACCAGAATTCTTCTATTTATAAAGAAGCTTCATGTAACATAAAGTAAAAACTTCTGTGTAAATGATCTTTTTTTTTTATACTTAGTACCCTGTGTCACCATGTTCTACTTTTCCTTTATATGCCTATCCAAAGTATTTTTATGTTATTTTGGTTTTACCTTAAATTGTAAATAGTAAGTTGGAGAAACTAAGCAAGTACTATATTGAATTCCTTTCATTGAAGATCCCAAGTGTCTAGGTAACCTCTTACTCATAGCAGGTTAGGCCTTTACTTTTAGATAGTAGGATGAGATGAGAGATGGACTTAAATGCCACCTTTTTATGGTCAGTTTTGTGCTTGTCAGTGATTATCTGTCTACCTATCCACTGAACCAAAGGGAATCATCCTTCTTTTTATCAGCTGTCTCTGAAAGAAAAGAATCTGGATGTTCTTTCAAAGTATTACTCTCCTGGTGCCATCTTTTGATGTTTTCTTTTAAATTACATGTGCTGGTTTCCTTTTAGAGCACCTCTGATTCATAGAAATTATTCACTGAATTCTTTTGTTATTCTCCTTTACCAAATGTATATTATCAAGAAAGGCAAAGCATTCACATGGGAATAGATAAAAATGGCAGGAAATAAGGTGGCAGCTGGTAAGGAATAAAGCTGTTTGGTATAAAACTTAATCTATTTCATCAAAACATTCTGTTCCTCAGGCAGCTGGAAAGAGCAGGGTGATCCCATACACTAAAATATTTGTTTTCCCTATGTTTATTATGTTTTAAGAACTCTTTGTGAAATAATCAAACCTTTCTCCTAACTGCTAAGTGAGAAATCCTCTAAGAGTTCACATTTCAGACTTTGTTTGTGCTGTGGAGTAGCAATTAACTCATTCCAATTTGCTAGAACTAAAGGCTCAATATTCATATTTCTCTGCTTAAGAATCAGACTGTAATCCCAGGACAGGGAGAAACCATGGCAGCTGTACACTGTTATTTAGACTAGTTCAGGTAAACAGTTGTCAAAATATGGTCAATAAGTAGATGTATGTGATAAGCAATAGCTGTCCTTTTAACTGAAGATGATTTTAACTGACCAAATGGTATGCCATGGACAATGAATATTCTGTGCTGTATCTTTGGGAATTTAAGGGTGAAGAGAGGAAAGGCCCCTTGTATTCTTCCAGGTAGCTAGGTAAATCTATCCTAACAAATCAGTACATCCTTTCAGTGAATCAGAGCAAATTTAGCAAAATCAGCTGAGTCAAAAACATATTTCCCCCCCCCCCCCCCCCCAGTCACATCATATTATATAAATAAATCAGCATACCAGCTCACCAGTAAACTTGGCATACTTTTCAGGAACAAAGTGAAAATCATTTCTAGTAACAGGCGCTTCGCAGGACTGTAAAAATGTTGTTGCCTCCTTCCTTGGTCATGAAAGGGATTTTTGCCTAAAGGAAAAATAAAAAATCACTCAACCTTCCCTGTCTTGAGAATAAGCATTTGAAATAGTCAGAAACAATATATTCTACTTGTGATTTTCAAGAACTCCTAATGTTAATATTTTCACTACTAATATAAAACTTGATTTAAAATATCTACTATATGGATGATATACAGTCAGAACCAACATTCATGGATAGTAGAAAGTATCAGGAAAAAAAGATAGACATTGCTGAAGTTTGTGCCTTTCCTCTCCAGTCGGATGATATGCCTCTAAAACTGGCTCAGAAGCAATCATATTTGTCTATGTACAGCAATATTTGTTCTAGAATTGCTACCACAAAACACAGAGATTAAGAATAAAGAAAGCATTTGGTTTGAGCTGAACATAGAAAATTTAAATCCCTACTTGTATATAGTTTCTGTATTAGTGACTGTTTAGAAGAATTACTGTTTTTTACATGGCAGATTAAAAAACCCTGTTTTGTTTACACGACAGAAAGCTGTTTTCTAAGTCTGCTCCTAATTCTCTCTTTCTCCATTTCACATCTTTCTCCTGCTTCATTCTGATTTTTATAAAATAAAACTCTTTAGACAGAGTAAACCTGTATTAAATATCCCAGTGCCAAAGAAGCTAAAAAGTAGCTATAAGTAGTTTCATGCACTCCATATGGCCCATAGTCCCAAAAGTAATTTAATTTAGTTACCTTTTCTTATCCTTACAACTACTTCTTTTCTCTCCTGTGACTGTATGGAAGACTCATGCAGACAGAGGAGAAAAAGAGCAACTAATACTGTTGACAGAAACAGGGAAACACAAATGTATTCCACCGAGCCTATAGCACTTTCAGATGTCTCAAGCCAGAGAATAAAGGTAACTGTGAACCAGAGCACTCTTATGAAGTGCCAGTATTGTCATTTAAAGATTGATTCACAGTTTTTAAGTTTGAATTTCATTACTCTTGTAGGTTTATCAGATATTTAGTGCTATTTTTAAGAGACATCAAGTTCTCATGAAAGAAAAAATGAACAGAACTCTGTTTAGGAAAGATCCTACTGATATATTGCCTATTTAATTTTTATGCTACCTTTTTCATAACAATATCTGAAGTTCTAAGTAACAAACATTTATTACATTCTTCTGTTCTTGTTTCTCATTCACCACATAAATCGTGGTCTTCCTCCCTCTGCCTTTATAGCAGCCAGCTGTGGTTTTAGAAATAAATCATTATGACTTCAAGTGACGAATAAACAGCACAAGCAAAGGAAATCTTGAGATGCTATCAACGTAAAAATCACATTAATAAAATAAGATAGGAAAAGAGAACTACAGCAATACTGTAAAAAAGCAGCTTTGCATCTAGGCAAGACATATTCCTTTACTCCAAGATGCATTAATGAACTTCAAAGGAATAGCCTTAATTTGAACACTATGATATCAGAAGCACATATTTTTTGTGCAAAAGCTCTGTGCCCACATATAGTTATTTTAGTAACAAAAATAGATCTGAATTAATTTTTTATTGTTATTCTGAACATAGTGAAATCAGTGCCATTCTGAAAAAGTAATGAAGGCTTTTTGGAAGATCTCACATCATAGGTAGCTGAACTGTCAAGTAAATCTCAAGGGGCACAAACCTATTCTCTCCCTTCTCCCCATCAACCCAACGAAAAAACTTAGTGGGGATTCTACAACCGTCACTGGAGGCTGCATCTGAGGCTATCTGAACTTCACAGACAAAAACAGGAACAAGAATGACCTTCAAGACCTAAATTGTTTTAAACCATTTCTGAGAATGCTTAAGAAAGCCTGTGTTTGTTCCTCAGACCTCATTTTGAATCTGTGCTGCTGCCAGTGATTAAAACCACCTTTTTTTCATAAACTGAATAAATTAAATTCAAAAGCACCCAGGCATTACAAACAGATGAAATCATACTGACCAATATTTCACTTAACAAAGTAGATTTCTTTCCTCGGATGAATTTACTTAATTACTAAATACAGAACTTAATTTTTAAGGTAACTATTAATTTTATTATCCCCTAGTGCTTAAGAATTATAAGCAGTAACTGTTGCAAAATCCTTCAGGATTTGTAATCCTTCCTCAGCTCTTATTTTTATTTTTTTTTAAAGAACAGTTGCATTTCAGACGTTACTGGGGAGTGCGACCCAAGGCAGCGTCTCAGTGTGGGAGCTTTCTCTGTGCAGGGGAGCTGCTCCGCTCCTTCAGCCAGACAGTCCAGCCTAATACATATTCATTTATCTCTCCTATAACAAAGGCTCCCTCCCCTGCCGCCCCGATTTTTAAAGATATTGTCTTTTATTATTTTATAAGTTTATGTTTCTTTATTGAAATCTTTAAAAAGACACCCCTTAATCCTTCTCCCGTCAATTCTCCCTCCCAGATACCCCGTGCAATTTGCAGAGAACCCTGACCCGCAGCCAAGAGCTGGAGTGAGACTCTTGCGGCTACTTTTGCTTTGTTTCCCCTATTATTTTTTTTTTCTTTTTTCCCTGTGCGTGCGTCTCTTTCTAAAGTCGGCTCGGAGCCGCCGGGGCAGCGGCGAAAGGTGGCTGGTTACCGAGCAGCACCCACAGCGCAATCAACCATCTTTAGGCTGGAAAACAGCTTCGTGGTTATTAAAAGAAAAAAATAATAATTAAAGAGGGGGGGAGGGGGAGGAAAACGGCGCGCGCATCGGCGGGCACTGGCTGTTTGTAGCAACGAGGTA
>VWYI01021715.1:23078-37901 GCA_013399455.1 Anthoscopus minutus
CAGACCGCCCGCGCCGGGGAGAGGGGGGGGAGCGGAGGGTGTTGTTTCCCCAGGAGCACCATCTTCCTCCGGCAGCCTCTGTCCGCCCCAGCACAGTCTCGACGCTTCTCCGCGGCAGCGGGTGCTGTGTCCCCTCGGCCCCCCGACGCCGCCGGGAGCCAGAACAACCTGATCGCCCCACCTCCAGGCGGCGGCAGCTGCGGCCCCAGCCCCATCCCGCCAAGCCCGGGTGAGTCGCCCCGCTCCGCCCGGTGCCCCGCCGCGCTTCGAGAGCCGGCAGCCCGCCGGCCCGCTCCCGGTACGGCGCTGCCGACTGCCGGGATAGAGGCTCCTCCGCAGCCGGCGGCAGGCTGCTCCAGCTCTCCTCGCCTCGGCCGGAGACGCCCGGCTGCAGCCGGCCGCCTCTGCCTGCCAAGCCTTCCGTCCCCACCGAACTCCCGTGGCGGCGACGCTTCGCGGCTAGGCGCTCCCGGAGTCTCCCTTTCAGAAGGGGTCGCGCCCGGACACCGCTGGCAGGGCTGCTCCCACCTGCGCTTGTCGGCCCCGAGCCCGCAGCCTCTCCGGTGACAGGCGCACCTGCGCCCGGTCACCGAGCCGGCGGCGGGAGCTTCTGTGCCTGGGAAGGAGGAATGGGCTTTGTCGAGGGGTTCCCGTTTATGTGCCTAAAAATGTGGGGATAGAAACCCGTCAGAATACCCTATCAGTTGCCACTACAGTTTTATTTGGAAAAAGTTTCGTCGTGAGCTGTGCGGAACTTGTTTGGGGAGGAACCACTTCAGCATATCCCCTCACCTGGCGGCACCGGCAGGCGGGGAGTGCCCGGTTCGCAAGCACTGGCGGGGGGCTCCAGGTCTTGCTCATGAGCCCCGTCCCTCCGCTCTGGCCAAGCCGGCTAGGCTCCCCGTCGCAGGTATTCCCCGGCTTTGTGTCGCTCCTGGTGTGGCGGTGCTCCCAGGAGAGAAGAGGCTCTTTTTGTCCCTCCCGTTAGCTTCAGCCAAGAGGAAAGATATTTTTTTTTTCTTTTCCCTAATACCAGCATTTAATGGAGCGGGAAAAGCATGTTTCCTGCCCCACGCTAATTATAGCGCGTCCTCCACCGCGCTGCCCCTTCCGTTCCCAAGCGGCCGGCGAGCCCCCGGAGCCGGCGCTGCCGGCGTACCCGCCCCGCAGCTCCTCGGGTACGCCGGTGCCCGAGAGGAGGTCTCCCACCCCGGGAGCGGCATGGCCCACGCCGGGCTCCCGTTCCTAGAGGTACGACTTCGCGGATGACGTTATTGGAAGATGTCCGTTCGTACCGTCCGTACGCACCGCAGCGTGAAACCCGGGCAGCGCTGGGGCTGGGACCTCTGCCCCGCTCTGCTGGTTACCCCTCCTCTTATACCTGTATGTGCTCGGCTCTCTCCCACGACCTCCTCCCTCCCTAAAAGCCTCAGAGCTGCCGGCCGGACTCGCCTGCCCCAGCCGAGGGAGCGGGGCATCAGCGGGTTCGCTTTTGCGATTAAGCGAGACCACCTTCTCGGGCCGCCGCCTCCGTCGAGAACAGGCTAGGCGGCGGTGGGGAGGAGATGTCCCTCCCCCGCTTCGCCGGGAGGTGATCTCGCCTCGCGTCCCTCCTCTGGATGCTGGGAAGTTCCGAAGCGGGATCGCCAGAAACACGCTCTGCGTAGGGAGCGCCTCTCGCGGGGCTCGCCGCTAACCACGCTCTCTCTCCGCTCGCAGGCGGCGCCCGGGCTGGGGGCCGGGACCATGCACCCGGCGCGGCGCTGAACTCCGCGGCGGCGAAGCGGAGCCCTCTCCTGCCGGCAGCCCCCGACCTGCGTGCGAGAGGGGCCGCGCCCGCTGCCGCCGCCCATGACCCTGCGCTCCGCCGAGTCCCTGGAGAGCGCGGAGAGCTCCGGGGAGCGCTGGGGGCACCCCGGGGCGGCGGCACCCGTTGCCGAGGAGTGCCGGGAGGCGGAGCAGCTGGCCGCGGCTATGGAGGAGCTGCGGCGGGCAGGTAAGCCCGGGCGGCCGGGAAGGGGAAAGCTCCCGGGGCGGCGGCGCTGTCCAGGAGGAGGCAGAGCGGCTAGGAGGGTATCTCCACCGGGCCGAGAGGGGAGCCGGGCGGCGGTGCGATGCCTGGCCATCGCCGCCCGGCGCTGCGAGGTCGCCTTCCCGCGGCGGAGAGGGGCGGCGACGACTCCGACGACCTTCCACGGACTGCGGAGGCCGAAGCGAAAGCGCCGGCAGCGCCTCGGCCCGGCGGCAGCCCAGGGTCCGCGGCCGGGNCGTCCCCTCGGCCCCGCGTACCTGCGGTCCCATCACCGGCGCGGCGGCCGCTCGCCTGGCCCCGCAGGACGCGGGGCTTGGTTGCGGCGGAGGGAAGGGCTTCTTGTCTTTATCGCAGCCGCGGCAGGACCGCAGCTACCTCGCCGAAGTTGTTTTCTTATCCCTCTGCTTTCGATCGCTAGACGAAGCTCATTTCAACAGCAGCCCGCTCTGAGTTACACAGAGCGGGCGTTCTGCGGGCTGCCAGCCTTTGCCTTGCGGACGCAGCGCAGGCCCCGGCGGGAGAGCAGCGGGGAGCCGCGGGACGCGTCCCTGCTACCTCAGGGGTGGCCCCGCAGGACGCTGCGGGAAAGTTTGTGCGTGTGTATGCATAAATATGAAAATAAAAAGTGACCTGGAAGGCTCTGTCAAAACGAGACACATTGTAAAACAAATGAATTTAAATAGCAAATAAAAATTTACTGTGCCTACAGGACTTCAGCTTTCAAACAACAGAATAAATAGGTGACTATATCTGCCAGAGAGCATCTTTTAAAACAAACAGGAATAAACAAATCCCTTCTTTCTCTCATCTTTTAACAGGATGGTACTGGGGCAACATGACTGTTGCTGAAGCCAAAGAAAGGTTACAGGATGCCCCTGAAGGGACCTTTTTGGTTAGGGATAGTTCGCATTCAGAGTATCTACTGACTATATCGGTAAAAAC
The DNA here is from genome assembly GCA_013399455.1 of Anthoscopus minutus. Classification (NCBI taxonomy): domain Eukaryota; kingdom Metazoa; phylum Chordata; class Aves; order Passeriformes; family Paridae; genus Anthoscopus; species Anthoscopus minutus. The sequence goes on from VWYI01021715.1 coordinate 26,053, forward strand.
ATCAGCAGGACCGACCAATCTACGTATAGAATATCAAGATGGCAAGTTTAGACTGGACTCCATCACTTGTGTCAGATCTAGACTTAAACAGTTCAACAGTGTTGTGCATTTGATTGAGTACTATGTTCTTATGTGCAAGGATAGAACTGAAACACCTTCAAATGGAACAGTTCATCTTTACTTGAACAAACCCCTGTATACGTCTGCTCCGTCTCTGCAACACCGCTGCAGAATAGCTATAAACAAGAGCACAAATCAGATCTGGGAGCTGCCATTACCAACAAGACTAAAAGAGTACTTGAAAGAGTATCAATACCAGGTATAAATATATTTTCTAAATGCCTCTAACAGAGTAACTTTTGAATGCAATTCTTAAAATCAGCCAAAGAACTGAGTAACCAGTTGTACGACTCAGCATGGAATTCACTATCAAAACAGTGGCAGTTCTGGGGGAAAGGTTTTTATTTCAGATGCTACAAAGGGAGACTTTATGTAAAATAATCCCAGTTTGCATCCTTGAGGATTCGACAAGATGGCAGGCTATTCTTGCAAGGAGAGAGAAGCCAGGAATCTGTCCAGATTATGTTGCTTTGTCAATAAAATGCTGCACTAACTATCAAATGCTTACTGAAGCAGTGGGACCGGGAGAAACTTCATAAGTGGTCAGAGATGTATGTGAGTTTACAAGTATCTCAGTTGTCTGATTCCAAGATTAATTTGGTGCTGATGTTCATATAATCCTAAAAGCTTAACTAGATCACACTGTGATAATCTTGCTAAAGTTATGCAACTAATCAAATCCAGTCAGAAAAATGATCATGTGTTCAGTTTTTATTGAACTACTCTCCTGCTTTTCTGCAAGCAAAGGAGTACTGTAAGTAATTGGTCTAAAACTGTTTTTCAAAGTTCTCTGAAAGCTGACCTTAAGAAGAAATGCCACATCTTTCACAGGAACCCAGTATATTGCTGATTATACCAGATTGGTATTCCAGAATCCTTAACATGTTAACATCTTCACAGTGGTGATGTATCCATGCTATTATTACTAAGCCTCTTTTGGCTGAGGCTTTAGAACTATATGCTTCAGACTTGCAGTTCCAATGTCAAAACATGGATATCAGCAGTTACATGTGTCTTCTACAGTGTAGAACGTTTTCTTCAGCCTGTTTCCCAAAATATGGGGAAATATGATGTGGATTTTTTTTTTCTTAAGGGGGTTGGTTTACCTTTTTTATTTTCTTTTTATTTCTTTTTATTTCACTTTATCTTATTTTTTAACTTCCAATTCACCATTGTAGCTATCAGATGATTACTCAATAAAGTAAATCAAAGTGCACAACAATCTCCCAATCTTTGTATGTATGGGTTTGCTACTATTCAGGAAAGACTGCTCTTATATAGGAATTTATATAATTTCCCAGCTAATACTCAGATAAATGCACTTGCATCAGTGAGGATGAATACCCTTGCTTTGCCTTTGTGGTGCTGCTCAAAAGTATAGCTGCATTCCATTCAGATTAGTGGCTTAGAGGCTACCTGCTGAATTCCTATAGTTGGGTATTAGCATAGGACATTGTTTTTTCTGTTACAGTAGTCTTCCTCACAGGAAAAGGAGACTAAGACCCTCAGTACCCATTCTTCAGCCCAAATGTAAAGTATTTAATAGAAGAAATACACAGGATGAGAATAATAGGACAGCAGTAAAGAGAGAAACAAGGACATAGACTTCTTAGTCAACAAATTATTAGTTTTAATTCTTTCCCTAGCTTATTTGTTAATTAAAGCAAAGACCTATGCTTGAACAAGGAGGGTTGTCAAGACTTGCTGTAATCTAGCTTTGCCCAGGCTGAAATAGAAACAACATAAAATAATCTTGTTCTCCTTGTGACTTAACTGCTCTGTTGTACTGTCAAGATGTTCCGTCCCTTCTCATAAACTCAGGAGCACCAACCAGCTTATTTGTTGCATCTATACTCCCAGTGTTATACACTCAGTTTTGTCTGTAACGTGCTGGCAGAAATGAGTAGCTGAGCCATTGAGAAAAAGAAGGCACCAAGAACCTGAGGCAGAGTGAATTGTTCCTTGGTATGACATATACTTGATATATTCTTGTTCTTTCTGTGGAAAAGGCAGGTGTCTCCTCCTCCTCCATGGCGTAAATTTTCTGTCCCCATTTTCAACTCAAGCTTTAGCACAGAAAACGGAGGAGTTTTCTTCTGAAAAACAAACCAAAATATTTTGTTATGTAAAATTTTCCCCATGTCTTGTCAAAATGTATTTGGAAGTTTTTCACATTATGTGGTGACCACCCTTTGGTTCCCATGCCCAAAGAGCTCTTGTATTCTAGGTATGTGTCATAATCACACAGTTCTTGTCATCAGAGTTTTGCTAAGATCTGCCACCCTCAGGCTGAAGAGTTTTTTCTGTGAGAAGAGCCTGTCAAAAAACTGTGTTCCTGGAAACACTTTTCATCCTAATGAATCTTTTCTTACAGCTCTTGTCTAGCTCTACCATGTGGTATGGGAACTGCTGTATAGAATAACTTCCATCACAGTGACAAACACTCTAATCTGCTGCTATATTAACATTCTACTACTGTGCCTTTTCAGCCATGGTGATATGCTTGGGGTTTCTGTGGTAAACACATTGTAGTAAGAACCTTTAAAATAAATCCCTGGGGGTTTAAAATTATGAATACCAGTGCTAGAGCAAGCAGACTGAGAAGATAAGAGCTTTGGGGTGCAATGAGACTGCTATGTTGCAAATACAATAAATTATTTATGGCTTGCTGCTGGCAGACCATGTAAGCAGTCATGGGCCAAGTGTACCCCACAGCAGAGCCAAGCTCTGAGGAACAAGAAGGGGCAGATGGAGAGAAGCTTGCTGGTTTTTTAAATAACAGTTCTCCAAAGCACAAGGACAAATGGCAGGCAGAGGACAAGGAGTGCTGGCAAACTGAAAGGTGGTGATTCTTGTAACTAATCAAGATTAGTTACTGTGATGTGGAATCAAGTCACCAAACACTGAGCATATTGATCTAGACTTTGTATCATTTGTATTAGTTTCTGTGAGGAAAAGCAGGCTCTGTAACTACAGTGTGCTTGAAGCTGTGAACAATATTTTAAACAGACTGGAGGGGGAACTAGTCCTCTTTGTATAAAAGTTCTTGTCCTCATTAGGATGCCAGTCCTAGGGTTGATGCATTACACTAGTAAAACTAAACCACAGTATAGCTTGCAGAAAGCTCGGCTTCTTTCTAATGCAGCACAGAGGAATGACTTGTTCTGGTACAAAAAATCTGATGATAAAACATGATTCGATTTCAGCAGTACAAAGCTCTTGCATGTAGACTTTGTGTATTTTCAGACATGAAAATTTTCAAACATGTTCAAACAGTTAAAAAAAAATTCAGTGCCTAATTTTTTTTTTACCTTACGAATGTTGTAGCTTGTTTACAGCACTAGCTTTTAAATTGTGGGCCCTTCAGATTACAAAAATTACTTCTAACTGATATGTATCATCTTGATTGCTAGTACAGAGTGTGCAGCAAAGCCAGTTTCACAGGTTCAATGCCCATGAGTCAACCAAAAATCATGATAAGGACTTTAATCCTAAGCCTTTTTTTCACCCCCATATGTTGGTTTGGTTTGTCTTTTTTGAGTCTTGGAGTTTCAGATTTTCCAGTTTATACCTGGAATGTTAGAAAACCTCTTCACTTTACTTAAGGGAAAACTGAGAATCCTACGATCCTAAAAGGCGATGCTTTAAAAAAACAACCAAAATAAACATAATTGCAAGATGAATGATGAAAATTGAATTGATGATAGTATTTAGTTTAGCACTAAACCTAAGTGTAAACTAGGGCAGCATTTTAGTTGTATGGATATCTTCCTGCTGGTAGTATTACCACCAGACAGAAAATGGTTTGAGTACAAGATGAATGGGTAGAGTAGGAATGTAACCAAGCAGCTGCACCCAGTACATTAGAAGTAATTTTATTTTAATCTGATCTTGTCAGTATTGTCTTAATTATATTTTAGGTAACTACAGTCTAGATAAACAATATAAAATTATTAGCAAGAAGAAAAAATTGTTCACTAGAATATGGGGGGAAGAAGGTTTTTTTTATATCTTACAGCAATGAGGAATTTAGGACTAAATGAGGACTAAGTCTCATCACCTTGAGAAAACAGAATCTGGCAATGAGGAATTTAGGACTAAATGAGGACTAAGTCTCATCACCTTGAGAAAACATATGACAGGGAAGAGAGAGTTCTGTAGTTGCGTGGATTTCTATACCTTAGCCAACTCTCATGTTTTAGCAAAATGTTCCTGCAGGTAAATTAATTACCTTGTTAAAGATTGTTTAAAAAACTATATTTACTTACATGCTTTATTCAAGAGCTTTTTCTTGTATTTCTGATAACAATCCTATTGATTTTTCCTTTGGCTATAATCTTAGGCTCTAGCAGAAACTAAGTCAAGTGATATCAGGGCTTTGCTCCCCTTAAGCCAAAACACATAATAGAAATGGGAAGAGATATATTTAGACATGGGTATCATGTCTAAGAGTAATTTAAAATAATGTAAAATAAAATTTCTGCCAACTTTGCAGTAAGTAAAATAAATCCAAGTCTCATATTTACTGCAAGAGGAAACAATGGCTTAAGGGATTCTAAAAACTGTATTTCTAATTCTCAATAACAATTAAAAAAACTGTTGAAAGGAGAAATTTTATTTTAAAAACATAGAAATTAATTGAAACTTTTACTATCTAAATAAAAAAAAAATCCAAATAGAATAAGTAGAAGTTAGTTGAAAGATCTGAGCTGGTTAGTTCTGTATACACAAAAGAAGTGTGGATGACAAGCTGCTTTGGTATCTCAGCCTACCTCCTGAATACCACTTCTCTATTAGCATTAGATCCAGCAGGTCTCAGTATTTTCCTAAGCCATCAGCATGACTGAAAATGCCTGGAAACAACATTCCACTGACACATAACTTCGGTCACCATGGTCTGAGCTCACTTTACAACAACATGACAATTTGCCACAGTATTGCTAAAACTGGGTAGTTTCAACAAATGGCTGAATATCAGTCAATGGAATGGAAAAGCAGAGTTGGTTCAGGTGCTGACCATCACTGGTCCCCATCCCCTGCCTTTGACAAAGAGCACACTACAAGCTAGGTGAAATACAGCTGCCAGGAACAAGATGAGAAAACATTCTTCTTTCTAAGGAGGGAATTACTTGTCTGGCTTTCATGGCTGAGAAGGGACTAAAGGGAAGGACCTGGAAAAGCTAGCACCTCCTGTGAGAGACGGCACTCCTCACAAGGTGTATCAAATAACCAACCACCTGGATGAGTACAGTGCTGGAAGGTGTATTAGTAGAGATTAAAGGTCTAGGGGAAGAATTAGTGTCAGTACACTTTGAATCCACATATAGACAAAGTCTAGCTAGGTAGCTCAATTTCAAGAATAAAGAAAAGTAATTTATAGCAAACTCAGTCTGTCCTAGTGCCAAGGTTACCAAGCAGGAGAGAGATAAACTATGTTTATCAATCAGGTTATCTATAGGGCTTTAAAGTAGCCAGTGCCTCTGAGAAAGTCTACAGAAATACAAAAATATATCACCATAATTACGCTGATTAATCTGCCTGATAAATTGTGTATTTTATTCTACTTAGATTCTACTTTTATAAAGCGATCACACCTCTGTTTCATTTTGTTTTCTTCCAGAAATTTCCAGGAATTGAAATACCAAAATAATACCAGTCTTTTCTAAGGTATTAAGGAAGAATATAATGCTGGAGCAAAAGCTATTTGTATTAGCATAAGGAATGAGCTGGCATAGTAGGAAAAACTTCAAACAGATAATATCCAAGAAAAGTTTAGTGGTGAGTGCTGCAAAGAACAAAATACACTAAAAAAACCCAAACAAACAAATTCAATGCTTCTGTCTTGATTTTTCTTTCACTGGAGGGCAGGGTTTATCTAAGTAAATCCTTTTGATTCCAGTCAAACTGTTCTATAAATGATGTTTCATAGCTGAAGTTTGCAACTTAGTGTGCTGTTAACAAATAATAAATGCAGAGGTATGTTAGACATGGGGAAAGATTCAAAGCCCAGTGCAAATTCTTCTTGTGAAGTTATTTGGATCAGGCTTGATAACAGGAGTTTTCTGAAAAATACATGTAAATCTGTATTTTTAATGTAAATCTGTTAGCTGAAAGTGCAAAAATCCCCTTTCAAAATATTTTGTTGCAATTTATCTTTAGGCTGCAGCCCTGAAATAGGATCTGTTTGGCTGAGTCGCTGTACCCCACACTTTGTCTCGGGGGAATCTCCAAATTTGAGAGATTGCTCTGGACACATTACACACATTTGCTTTTTTTCTTACCCTGTTTGACACATCTGGAGGGCAGAATAAGTTGTGGACCAACTCTTACTTTCAAGGGATTTTGAGCTGGTTCACTTTTTGTAGGAAGAGCACTATTAAAAACTGAGCTGCAATTTATCCATCTGTAAAGTGGGCGGTGGACTCAACATTCTGTAATTTCTCAGTACGGGGTGAAAAGTGGCTTATACTTCAAATAAATTGATAGGGACTTAAGCTGCAATGAGGAAAATATCTTTGGCTGAACTGCTAAAAAGAGAGAAGGAAGCAAGTTAGGAAAGTGAGATACTTGTCTAACTAGATTGCAGTGGATGTGGCACAGCTCCTTCCTAACAGCTGAAGTGTTTCAGATGTGTGCTTTCTGTGAGGGAAACTGGTTGTGAGAAGCTTTCTGGAAATTTATCTGTTTCTTTTAACTCCCCTGATATAGAGGATGCAGTGCCTACTGCAGGATGCTGCACTAGCCTGCGAACAGGCAGGTTTCATCTTGAAAGGGAACAAAACAGATCAAGTGAATTTTTAATTGAAGGGCATTTTTTGTTTGAAAACAGGATGTATGGGAAAGGTATAAGCAGCGGCAAATATATTTCTAGGCCATCTGTAAAAACATTGCATGAATCCTTCCTTGTTCCTGAAGACTAACCTTAAAGTAAGAACCTTTCAAAATATAGGTATTGTATGTGAGTTTGCCCAGTTCAAACCCTGGGAAAGGAACAGAAAATTACAGAAAGCAATAGCTATTCTCCTCCTAAATAAAAGCAACCTTCCAGTCTTTTATCTAAAACATTAGAAAACCATTTCATATGCTGCAATTTGCAAGTAAAGTAATTTGGTTTTGTGAAAAGCTCTCAGACTTCAATCTTTAATTAATTTTAGTCATTTGCCAATGTTTGATTTTCAGGTTAATTAGTGAATTTTCTTTGTTCTCATATTAATAAAATGGTGCTTTATATTTAAATAATAATTTCCTAAATCTGGAATAAATAATAAATAATAAGGGGCTTGCAGTATTTCATCTGCCTCCTCAAGGAATCTTTGAATTAAGCTTAAAAACAGAGAACTAAATTAATTCATATATTTGAAGGACTACAAATTCTGAGAAATACTGAGTCATGTGTTGCAAGTATTAATTACATGTTGGGTTTTTTTACAATTCACTGGATTTTTTAAATGAAATGTATGCAAAAGTTTTGCATCTGATGCTTGCTTCCTTTTTATAATTATTCTCCATTTTATAATTTTTTGCTAGGGATTATTTGTATCATAGGAAACAGCACTAAGAATTCATTGCAGTACTGCTAGTAAACAGTTATTTTTATTATGGAAACAAATGTATAGACACTACAGACTCACTTTAAACCCCATGTTTTAAGATGCTTTAAAATTTTCTGTGCTATATTTTACCTACATGCTGGATGGGACTTTTAATAAAATACTACTTTTAAGGAAGTTCATGATGTGTCACCTATATTTTATATTAATTCCTCTCTTTGATCTGCATTTAAAGTATTTTTTATTTAAACGAATGGAAACTACAAAGTATCAGAACAATTATGCAGCAGCCCAAGGGCTGATCCTGTTCAGTGACCTGCTTCAGTCCTGCCCATCATCTTTTTTTAGGAGGGATAAGGAATCATTTTTCTAGTAGCAAATGCCACCTGAAGAGCGACACCATTTCCCAACTGACCCCCTAGTGCCCTCAAATCCTGCCATCATCCAGCACAGCATGCCTAAATTTTGGTCTACAGGTTGGGCAAACTTTCTATACCAAACCCCTCCCTTCCTTGGCATCAGCTGGGTTTTCAGTGACTGGCACAGGAGATTTGGATGTTGGCATTACAGAGGCCCATGGCTGCAAAGGGAACTGCAATGGGGACCAGGGTGAGGAGAAAGAGAAGAGGGAGGAAGGAAAGGGGTTATTGCCTGGGACAGCAGTAGACAGCAATGATTTGCAAGACCCTCATCTGGCCTTCAGGCCACCTAGTTTGGCTCACCCTGACTTACATTTTAACACTGTTTTTGAGACACATCACTTACAATAATGTTTTCTGTGCTCTTTTTTCTAAAACTGACAGGCAAGCAGACAAGATATGTTTTCCTTTTCCCTTCTTAATTTCTGTGGCTTTGTGAGAGATTTAACCAATTATATGTGTTTTAATAAACAAATCTAGAGGCTCCTATTTTTTCTTTTGTCCCTAAAGCTGGAATGATGTCCTGCAGACAACTGAAAACGGCGTAATATTGATAGATTAAATCTGCTTGTGCCAGTTTTAAGAACACATTTGGCCTTTGTACCAGCAGAAAACAAACCAGTCTGTAGAAAACAAAATACTCACATGCTTGGATACAGCCTGACTCTAATTAGCATAAAGGATCCTCTCAAAAGCATTTTTAAAAGAAATCTCATCATTCTGATGCATTCTTTAAACAGGCTTGTGACTTTTAAGTGAGCTTTTAAGAAATGTATAATACATGTAAAGATCTGGGATTATGACTTGGAATACCCCACATGTAAAGTGAATAGCATTGTCAGAAGAGATACTGCTTAGCTTGGTTCCCACAGATTTGGACTTGTGACCCTGAATTCAGCAGTCCTTAAAAAGTGTGGCCTGATGACCACTGATGGCCCCTCAATCTGCAGAACCAGACAGAAAAAGCTTTTAAAACCAAAATTCTGGGAATACTGATGTGCAGGATTGACTATGGTCCATTGATCTGGAAAGTCTAGAAAATATTTTTTAATCTACATGGTTAACTTTGAGATTTGAGCAGTTCGTGGGGCTTTGAGTGGACATCAAACTGGCTCAAATATATATAAAATATATGTGTGTATTTGTCCTTAAAACTGAAACAGAACCAAACCATCTCTCTCAAGTTTTGTTGTAGACCAGAACAGAACTGGAAGACCCTTAGTGAGGGCTGAATCCAAATGGAACTGAAACAAAGAATTAAAGGACTTTTCTCCCTGGACTTAAAGTATTAGCTTTGTACATCCTTATTGTGTACCTGTACTATATAATCAAAACCCGGGCTGCGTTGCTAAAGATGAAACCAAGACACCAGTAGCACATTTGCAGTTTCCACTATATCAATTTGCAGCACTAGTTATTAACTAGTGGAAGGAAAAGGAAACACCAGATTTTCCTTTAATGAGCTTTGGACTTCTGCTGCTGTCCTCTTCCTTTCTAGGCTTATCTGTTTCCTTCCACTGCTTTTCTTCTTTCTATCTCTGTTCAGACTGCAAGCAAATATGTGACTAAATGCTGGCTGTATAACTGCTATAATTTCCTTGGGTGGAATCTGGAGCTGCTCTATGCATATCCGTATGTTTTTTATCCATAACTTTCTAAGACATTCTTGGATAGTATAAAATTAAAAAAACCTAATTGCCTCATCTGGCAAAAAGATATAGTAAATGCAAGTGATGTAACTGCTTGTCCTAATTTTCTATTCTAAAATGCAGCCACATTATCTGCAATTAAAAGCAGCTGTCAGGATTGCAATGATGAGATTCTCTGAAGTCTCCAAGTTTGGCCACTTCAATTCCAGATATAATACAGTTCCTTAGATCATGACTGAAAGAAAAAAAAAAGAAAAAGCAGCACTGACAATAAGAAGAAGCTGGGAAAGGAACCTTTCAGTAGCTGTTTAGTGCTGCCCTGAGGAACAATCATACAGATGGTTTGTGGCGTCTCTGCTCCCTTGTGCTGTTCTGTGCTGTTTACAAACACATCTTCTCACAACTAATATTACAAATGCCGTGGCAAGGAAATTAAAAACCACCTCAGTTGTACTCTCGCTACAACAGCAGCATACTTTTTGTCTTGGAGTTACCTATGATGACTTACTTGAGTGGCTTCCAGTGTTGTCAAATATGTTAACGCATTGCTCTGAAACAACACAGAGGAGTATTTAGATTTTTTTTTTATGTCTGCATTCCTAGAAGACGAATGTTTGCCTGAGACAAAAAAAATATTTACCTTGGTTTATCAGATGAATTCTAATAAAATATTATTTATCAATTATTCACAAGCAATTTAACCTCATCAAATTTATTACCTGGAAATAATTATAGATCAAAGCGTTATGTCATCAAACCAAAACACTGGTATAAAACTGCCAAATAAGTAGTATCTCTGCAGAAGCTGACCACATGATAAATGGATCTATTTTTTAAAAACATTTCTTAAAACCAGCATTCAAACTTTGCCTTTATGGCTGATTTGCATTCTACGTCCACATAAATTCTCAACTGTCAGTCATAGGAAAAGCAAAGGAAAAGGATTTAAGATTCCTGAGTGTGACTGCCTATCTTTATGCAAAATCTTGTAGATAAATATCATGTTAAGCATAGGCAGTATGTGAACTCAACCAATAATACTCTTGGTTACACTTTTCCATGGCAAGTATTTCCTGGGTACAGTATCTAGGAAAGGCAGTAAAGGTTTCCACAGCTAGCTTCCAAATACTTAAGTATTTCAAATACCCTCATATCTATAAAATTAGTCTAAACAGACTGTACAAATGGGATTCACAAGGTGACGACGATTCTAGCAGGAGCTGCAGCAACCACCTTTCCTGCCTTTCCAGAGGGTAGGTATTAGCACGCTGTGCAGACCACAGCCAGCTTGCTGTGCCTGCCTGCAGCTTCAAAGGTAGTACGTTCCAGCACTGGAAGATCTTTTTTTTTTCCCCCCTTTCATCGCTATTGCGGTCCCCACATGAAAGAAAAAGGGCTGACACCACTCAATCCCGTGTGACACCTGACACCTATGCAAAAATGGAAAAGTTATTCCATGATGTGCGGGTGAAAGTGACACCGACTCATTTTTACAGCTCTGTGAATCACAGTCTTCTCTTTTCTACAGTATTTCGGTTCCAGGTATCCATATAAAATCAAGCGAAAAATATAGTTTTCAGTAATAGAAGAATAAAACAACAAGAATGTGCATAGAACTGTGATAGTCACAGGCCAGCTCTTTACTAAATGGTTTCCGTCTATTAAAGTTTCTTCATTTTTGGGCTGTTCAGATGAATGTAACGAAGCTAAATGTGTATAGTACTCAACATAATACCGCTCTGTGTTTGATATGACGATACCAGCACCAGAATGAAGTTCAGCTTAGGGCATACTCACAAATAGGAACCAGTATGCCTAGAAAGTAATGAGATCAGCTGTTTCTAATGTCATCAAAACTGCAATTTCGTAATTTCTAATTTAATTTTAGATACAACCCCTCCTCTCACTAAACACCCCCACCACCCTGACTCCTGAGAGCGCAGCAGGTCCTCCGAACTCCTGGAAAAGCGCCTACTTGGCGGAGACACCTCCCGTCCCCGCCCCGGCTGCGGCGGCGGCGCCCCCAGGCACGGCGGGGCCCCTTCCCGGGCTGCCCGCAGCTGACATGGCGCCCGCGGGCCCCTCCCGCGCTGAGCGCCCGGCAGCGGCCG
>VWYI01021715.1:37993-89428 GCA_013399455.1 Anthoscopus minutus
GGCAGGGGCCGGGCTTCCCGGGGGGGCCGGGCCGGGCCGGGGTGGCGGGGCCGCCTCCGCTGCCGTAGCGCTGCCTGGAGGGACGCTGGGAGGGAGGGGAGGCCGGGGCCTGGTGCTGCCTGCGGGGCTCGGGCCGGGGTCCGGGCACCTGGGCCCTGGAGGTTGCAAGAGCAGCAGCTGCCAGACCTCGGCAAGGAAGACTTTAAAAGCAAAACTTGCTTTTTTGGGTTTTTTTTTGGGAGGTGGTGGTGGTGGTGGTAAGATTTTTAACCCGTAGGCTTGCTGTGACTAGCCAGAATCATTCATGGGTTAGGCAGGTGAGTGAAGTTGGTGTTCCCGAAAACAGTGAAATGTTTCTAGCAAAAAACCCCGAGTGAATGTGCCTTTTTAGCGTCAGAAGGGGTCCTTATTGGAAGTTTTATCCTTATTTATGTACAGTTATTCTGTAAGATCCAGAAAATTGCAAACTTGCTTGTGTTGGCGTGGTGATGAGTCAAGGACTGTGCTCATGCAGGTCGTGGGCTGTATTTCTTAAAATCTGGCTTTATAATGGAAGAGATCCATCTTCAGAAGTATCTGTGGGTTGTTTGAACCATGTCATCTTTTGGGTAAATGGACATCTCATATTTTTAATTTTCTGTGAAATTACTAGACTAAATTTAATTCAGAACTTTCTTTGAATCCCTAGATACAGACTGTGGTTAAAATGAATTTTAGTTTTGTGTTGCACTAAACTCTATTTCAACACTGTTACACAGGAGAATCTTGATATATTTCCATATCTAGCTGCTTAGTTCCTAACTCAGACATTTGCTTCTCACAGTTACATACAAATAAATACTTTGTCTTTAAAACTACCTCTGAAGTCAGTATGCCCCATCCTGGAAGTTTACCAGGCCAGTGCCAGGACTTTAAACCCTCAGTTGTGCTCACTCTGCAGTCAGCAAGGCAAAGGTCTTTTTCAGCAGAAATTCTTCCTTCAGATTCCTGGCATTTCTCAGTGTCCGAAGGTGCAAATCTTTGGTTTGTAAGAGCTTTATTTTTGAAAAGTGTTGGCTGCTTTGGTTGTGAAGAAGAAGAACACATCAAAATCTGTACCGTCCTCATCTAGAACGTGAAGAGGCTCCTGAACAGGGACTCCCAGGGCCCATTCAGAATGTGAAACACAAACATTTTGTGGTATCTGAAACGGTTTTCTGCCTGGATTGAGATAACACCCTCAGAGGTGCTGCTGGATGCCTTTCTTGAACTCTGCAAGTGCTTCATGAGCTCAGGGGTGTTCTCCTAGAAGGAAGAAGTGGTAGGATTTACTGCCTGAATTTTGGTGTAGTCCAGAGATTGCTTCCTGTAGTGTAAAGGTACTATGACCGAATCTTCAGCTTCACCTGTCCAAAATTAGCATCCTAACATCAAGTGGGAAAATCCAGTTCTCTTTCTTGTCTGCTCTTTTTCTGTCTCCTTGCTTGCACTGCTGTCTCTGTCCATGATGGGGTTTGATGTTTGAACTCTGCTTGGCAAACTAGCATCTCTTAGGAACATGGGCTGGCATAGCAGTGTTTGATTCCCACATGATGATCCCTAGACTGAAGATAAGCACCTTGAAATTCACTTCTGTAGATGAGAAGTCCACTGGCAAACCTGGGAAAGATGGAGTCCTCCAGGAAGATGCTTTTCCAGCTTTGGGGATGGATGCATTTTTGGAAAGTACCTTTGTCAGAGGATGTCACAGACAGGGTTTTCCAGTCTCTCTCTCAAGGCACAGTTCTCTTGCATTCTGTCCAAAGTGCCATTTGCTTACCAATATGTTCTGTTGGTCACCCTCCTGGATTTCATCAATCAGGCCAGCCAATCTTTGGTGGGGCCCTGGGAGTCAGTAGGCATCTCTGATGGTAAAAAGACTTCATCAGGTTTCATGCAAAAGCTTTGAAGATTCTGTCCTTGAATCCTCAAGCTGAATGAAGTAGAGTTTCTGCAAGGTCTAGCAGCTCAAACAGCAGAGTCTAGTTTAATTATGAGAAACCCTCTTGGTAATCACACTCAACACCTGCCATTTTAAAAATTAATTTTAGTAATAAGAAAGTATTTAACTGTGCTGTCTTATCATTTTCCTTTTCAAGTGCCTTTAATGGGCCCAGGGATGTGTTTGTCATTAAGGACTAGACACTTTGATTTGGTTCAAAGGTTCTGGCATGGGCTTGATCTTGGATGAGCTACTTGGTCTCTCTGGACCCTGACTATTCTTTTGTAGAGTGGCTATAAAATGCATCTTTTTCACCTTTTGTCTAGTCAGAGTGTTAGCCAAGTGAAATGGAAGCTGGCAGAGGGCATCTGACCACTTCCTTTGAACACGGTAGAAGAGAGGGAGAAGAGCTACTTAAGCTAAGGAATGGTTCTGGCAAAACAAATGCCTATAAATAGAAGAGGATAAATTTGAGATACAAATTCAAAGAAAGTTTCTTCTCATCAGAACAATTGAGTTCCAGAGCAGTCTTCCAGGATGATTCAAGGGTGAGAACGACCTGGTGCATAAGGTACGTTTCTACCCCTCCTAAACTTGAAATGCATCATGTAGGCCAAAGCTCCCTGCTGCTTCTGCCTGGTTGTGATGCATCTACCAGCCCTGCTGCTGCTTTTGTAATTTTATCGGTGGTCAGGTGTGACGTCTCTTTAATTTTGGGGGGTTAGTGTCTCTTAAGGACTGGCAAGTGCTTTAGCTGCCTTTAGTATGGACCTTAACCAGTTAATAGCAGGATTATTTGGCATGGGTTTCATTCCAGCAAAGGACTGGTCTTTGCAATGCCAAATGTTCTATTCCTGTCTTGTATTTCCCAGAAATTGCATCATTTTACCTCATGAGACAGTGAAATCTGAGTGGAGAGAAGATGGTGGGGATCATTAGTAGTTTTGCCTGGTTGGTGATTCTGAGTTTGGAGTTTTCTCTAAAGGTTGACAGGTGTCAGACATCACTTTTGGAAGTTCAGATATCACTTCTGAATGTTAAAGGTTGAAGTATTTTAATCTTCACACATTTCCTTACTTCTTTTCACACACTCTAGATTGCCAGATGGATGCCAGAGACAAGCAGCTTTTACGCTCCCTGCGCCTGGAGCTCTGCACAGAGGTGCTGGTGGATGGACTCGTTATTCAGTATCTCTACCAAGAAGGGATTCTCACAGACAGTCACGTTCAAGAAATAAAAGCCCAAACAACTAGTCAGAGGAAAACCATGATGCTCCTGGATATTCTCCCCACCAGAGGACCCAAAGCATTTGATGCATTCTTGGATTCCTTACAGGAGTTCCCATGGGTTAAGGACAAATTGATGCTGAAGCGTAAGGAAATGACAATACAAGATCCTACAGGTAAGGCCAGGGGTTGCTGTTGCTGCTAATTTGGAGCTTGATCTCAAGCCATAGTTTTAAAAGTATTTAATGTACCAGTCATTTCAAGTTATGCGTTGTGTAAACTCATGATACCAAGAAAAGGGAGCAGCCTGAATTTCCTGGAAGCCACTCAAACAGCAGGAAATACTGCAAAGTTAGGGACGAAGCAGGGACAGGGCTGAGTTTCAGGAGATGAGGAGACAACAGGAGGGGCTACCTTGCGAGAGGCTGGGGTACAGGAGGACCCATAATCCATTGCCTCAAAGGGAATGGACTACAAAATGTAGTTTCGAGTAGCTGCAGAACAGTGCCTTTGCCATCCATATCTAATATTATTTCATTTATGTATATTTTACAGTGGTTTGTTCCTGAGTAATTTTTATTTACAGAGTTTTTACTTGTTAACTTTTATTATGATTTTAATGTAATTTTGATTTAGTATGCTAATTTAGATTTATTTAGTTTATTATATTTAGAGGAGTGCAAATATCTAGGATCATTACTTGCAAAATTACTAGTCGTTGCTTATTTTTAAAACAAATGTAGGAGGTAACTGATTGTTTAGTATAATCTCTCACTTTTTGGCATTTAAATGTACTTCAGAAATGGGTTTTCTAGACTTGATGTTTGTTCAGATGTGATTTCTTTACCAGTCTATGCATGCAGTTGCTGAGCTGTTCTGAAGTCAAGAGAACTACTTTAAATGCACATTTCTTTTCCTAGATTCTGGCAGCGTGCACTGGCTGCTAACCTCATGTTACCAGTGAGGTAGTGAAATAGTCCTCACTTGGGGACATCTTTTCCAAGCAACCTGATTAATCTTTCTCCAAGCCCTTCCCTTCTGCTGTACCCCCATTTGACTTTGGTCATACATATTTTGATGCACATGACATGTGATTTTTCCAGTGTCAGTGTGCTTTGCATGAGACTGAAAGCCTGTGAAGAAGGGTGGCTAAGACCCGTTGACCATCATGTGCACCCGCATCTCAGTTAGCTGCATGTTCAAGAACATTTTGTCAAGATCTGCTGGACAAATCTGAGATTCTCTTACCTTAGAACATTTTTAATGGAATATTGTGACTGCTGGTCTTTCTGTTGGTCTCTGTACATTGCTGTGTGTGTGCTTGGAAACAAGTAAATAATTTTTAAAATTATGCTGCCTATGCTAAGTTCTCAGCATAATGCAAACCCCATAGCATTGAGTGTGTTGAAAAAGGTCTTGCTCACTTAAATACTGTCATGCTAGTGCTCTTTATTTGCCTTGCAAATCAGCCTCTTCATTTGATAATTGCTGCTTAAGCTGGTGAATAACCTTACAGTTCCAGACACACACAGCCATTAAATACAGTCAGAAACATGTAGTTTGTTACTGAAAAAAATTGTTACCAATTTTTGTACTTTTGATTGTTTTGTGGATTGCTTGTTCCTGCTCTTGACCACTTGTGACTAATGTGCTGAATTTCTGCATATCAGGTTCTCTGGTTTCAAGTGGGCTGACTGTACTTGATAGTCCTATTGCCAAATATTGTGTGTAAATTAGAAAACGCTCCCAGGTTAGATCAAAGGTTACTGTTATTTTTATGGTGGCAATACAAAGAGTAAGAACAGAATAGGAGGCAAAAAGCCAAGTTTGTTTTAATATTTAGGCATGTTTTTTGGTAACCAAAGAAAGAGAGCACCATCTGTGCCCTCATAAATTCTGAGCGCGCCCTGGAATGAATTGGAAACTATGGTGGCACCATCAGCGTTGATTACATACAAGAAAATGTGGTTTGGGATAAAAAGCTTTGTTTTGCATTCTAACAACAGACTTGGAAGCTTTTTTCTTGGTGGAGTACATGAACATATGCCTAGCCTTAAGTGTGGAAAAAGCCATTGGGTTCTAGAAAAACTATAAGTACATTTAAAATTGTGTTCTCTATTGCCATGCTAGATAACTTAACTTCTGCCTTATTTATTGGAAACTATTCTTATAACTGATTATTTGTCAATGTAATTTGTTTTAAAGAAGCCATTTGTGGTGAAAAAAGTTTGCCACATATACACTATCCTTCTTTTAGATTCTAAACCTTTTAAAATGGAAGTTGGTTTTACATCCCAAATTTTTAATTTTTTTTTTCTTTGGCTCTTAAATACCATGGGGATGGAATGCTTTCTGTTTACTTGCTTATGCTCCATTAAAATTCTGTTATGGAAAATATCCTCCGTTTTTACAGACTCTTTTGCAGGACTAAGGAGTGGTAGCAAATTGATCCTTGATGGAAAGTTTTATTTTAGTCTTTTGCTTCTCAGTGATTACATGTAGGATTTTTAAAGTCAGTAATTAAATAGACTATTAAATTATGTCTATTGGAACCTGAAAACTGGCATGTACACAGTGATTTTTTTCTGTAGGCCTTTGAATTATTTTGCATTTTGTTCAAAGAGATCAGGCTTTCTATCATTGCTTCAGCTGAGAAGTATAGTTGGTTAAAAAAAATCACAACTGTAATTATTTAGAATCTTAGTTTATTTTCTTTTCCCAGTAAAAACAAGCTCAAACCAACAAATCAAACAAACTGCAATTTCAGAAAGTCAGAAATAAAAATTTTTTTGTTGATGTTTTATAAGTATGATCTGGTGGACCAAGCAACTGCAAAATGGAAGCCAAAGTCTGAGATCTAGGCAAGATGCTGCCACTGACTCATTGTGAGTCTTTGAGCAAATTCTTTCAAAGCAATGGATTTATTGTTTCTCAAGTTGTGTAACTCAGTGTAATGTTCATGGAACAGCATAGAGTGGAGCTGTAAATTGGCCGAGGATTCAATCCAGACTATGCTGTTTGGCTACTTGCAAATAAATGAGCTTTAAAACCTCTGATATCCTGAGTTTTATTGCTGAATGTCAGTTGACTTAAAAATAATAGTTCTGTATATCTGATGTAGTTCCATTGAACACAGGAGACCTTAATTCTGCAGAGCATGAGGAATGGTTTTTCCATGAGAATCAGGAGGGTGATGTGCAGGCAGATAGGGCCACTTGCATCTGTGTAACTGAAGCAAAGAGACCCAAGATTTCTTCCTCTTGCTTGTTTACTTTATGCAAGGACAGCATTTTGCCTTTTTCCTCTCTCCTGTGGATATGTCAGATGGCCACAGCTTTGAGGAAGGCTAGGGAAAGCATAGTTGTAGAATCCCAAAATCTCAAGAAGAAAGTTTAAAGTCATGTGCTTTTGGAGGTAAGTATTTATGACTTTAATTGATTTAAAGGAGATAGGGTGTCTTTCTGCCTTGTATAACAACCTGTGATAAGCTAGTTCACCCTGTGCAGAGTGGCATTGCAAGACTTAATCATTATAAGCATCAACCACAGCAGGAGTTTCTGGTTTTGAAGATGAAAACTTCTGCCATAGTAAGAGTTAACAAAAGTAGTGTGTGTCTGTTTCATTGGGGAAAGACTGTTCTGGTTTTTCTGCCCTATTTTGGATAATGTTATGCCTTTGTCAGGAACATAAATCTTCAATATAGTCTTATAATTCCTATGAAAAACTACAGCTGTTGGCAACAGAATTCCCTTCTTTCTAGGAACAGCAAACAGCAACAGTTACTCAATTTTTTTTGTACTGAATAAAAAAAATACAAGTTTTGATGGTGTTTGTTTATCAGATTGTTTTTCTAATATTTCTCTGGCTTGGAATTTCTCTGCCCAAGTATTATATTTTTCTCCATAATACATGTGCTGTAAAATAATTTACCTTCTAAAAGTGTTAGTACTGCATCTCTTTGTAGTATAGATGATTTCTTCATTCCACAGGAAATTGCAGCATACTGAGAACAAAAAAGTGAGATACGGTGTTTGCCAAAGGAATCCTGGAGCAGCTGCTGCTATCTGGCAAACATTAGTGAATTTAGGGCATCAGAATTGCCATGGGAAAGCTATACTCTTACAACTAGGCAGGGAATATTTTCTAATCCATAATTTTGTTGTGGTACCTAGTCAACATTAGTGTCCTGCTAGATTTGGGTGTTCATTTGAACAAATTCTAGTGTGGTTGAGGTTTTTCCCTGGATGTGTGGGGAGTGTGTGTTGTCGTATAGCTATATAAAGCTTCATGTTGTGTAACACTTTGGATGAAGCATGCAAATACAAAACAAAGCAAAACATGTACTTATGCTGAGAAAGCAAGACATCGTTCCATCCCCTCCCAGCTTTCCCAAAGTCCTTTTTCCACAGCTAGCTTGTGGATTTCTAAGAATTTGAATTCAAATGCAAAAGCATTAGTTTATGGGGAATTTTAGAATCTCTTCTTACCTTTTGTTGTCTGCTTCCTGCCCTCTTTCTATCCTGCTTCCTCTCCCATCTAATGCAGTGAGGAAACAGCCTGATCTCTTGCCTTTTCCATTTAGATGTCAGATAGGAAAAGCAGCTGAGGAATCCCTTTTCTCTCTCTAAAATGGTGGACAGGAGACAGTAGTTTTTTTCTTTCTTCTCTTTCCCTCCCCCTTCCTGTACAGTCCAGTGACAGGAGGTGGGAGTTTCCTCCCATGTATGTCTGAAGGAAAGGGATGGGCTTAGCAGCCTTGGCTATACTTGGTTGACCTGGAGATGAAGAAATGCCCTTGTACCTTGTATCCTAATGGCTGGAGGCTACAGGAAATGTTCTCTGGTTATCTGGAGCAACTCAAAGGCATCCTCATAGGAGAATTTCCCAAACTCTTCTTCACATTCCCATCTCGCCTGAAAATCGGGTGTTACATTTATGGCTTTGGCTGTGTTCCTGACTGCAGCGAGATCTGTGAAGTCTGGCATTTAAAGGTTTGTGCAAACACTCAGTATTAACTGTATGCATCATGACATGGACAAGTAATGGACTTCTCAGGTACTATGGAGGAGTCTGTGTATGTAGTTTTAGTTTAATGTGTGCATAGATTTTTTTCTTTTTCTTTCAATTTAAGGAGTATCTGCTTGCTTTCTTTTTTTGCCATGTTCATCAGTAGCTGGCTTTATGCTGCTTACATCTTACATTTTCACTTTGAGAACCCTAAATCTTAGGCAACGGTGTTAGGAAGTAGTGTTTCCAGCTTCCAGCAGTTTCTTTCAGGTAAGTTAACAGAAAGATATACCTATATTTGGTGTTGTACTCAGTATCACAAGTATGTGAGGCTAATAATAATAATAATATAGGTTTAATAAAACATATAGACCTGGATACAAGAAAGGAGGAGTGAGTTCTGGCAAGAGAGGTGTTTAGACTATCTGTGCCCCATCAACTACTCTTAACCAGTGCCACTAAGAGGAAGCAATGGGTAACTAGTGTTGAAGATTCCCTGGTACAGGAAGTGGAGATATCCATGTGCTGACCAGACTTGATGCCTTCCAAAGTTTGACTGGATCACAGAGGTTGCCAAGCCCTGGCCAGTCATTAGACTTTGCTACTCTCTCATATGGTTATAATACTTCAGCAAATTGAGGATGACTGTAGGGCTCTGTGATCCTGTATAAAGGGATAGAGTGCTTGCTGATAGAGATGTAGCCTTCTCTGGCCAGGGAATGAGGTGGTTTTGTCCATTAATGGAACCTGCTATCTTGGAATCCTTTTTTCTAGAAGTCTGTATTCAAACATCCATATAGATGTTGATGAGCATCACACCAGGGATGCTGCTGCATGCAAATAAATGCCTTTTTTTTTCTCTAATTATTTAAGTATCTCTATTTCCCAGAGTTTATAGTACTATTTCTCATCTTGGAGGATGTCCATTCCAAATGGCTTACAGAGTTCACTACCTGTAGTTTTCCATTAGAGAAAATGACTTAATTCTCTGTCAATATTTCTCCTCAACTTGCATCACAATATGATAAAATCATGCCCATGTTTTATATTTCCAAAAACATGCATAGATGCAATCCTCTGTGATCCTTGAGATCTTTTGTTAGTTGTTGCCAGCTTCTCACAGTTGATCTTGTTTGCAACCACTGCTAAAGCTTTGACAGTGATAATTATTTTCTGGAGCAGACTGGAAACTTTGATCTTTCAAAAGCTTGATAAAGCCATTTGTAAGCAGAAAAAAAGAAGATGCAGTTGTTATTTTTGCATTCTGTCATCAATATAGGCATTCTGTCAATACTGATTAATGGCTCTTGTGGTCCATGAATACATGCTAATTATGTGTTCCAGAGTAACTGAGAAAACTTTCTACTTAAGATTTTCTAGCCTTATTTTTATGAATTGTTTTCTTCATTAATATTCTTCTTCAGAGCTGACCAACTCCTCTTCTAGCACCTTCACAGCTGCCTTGTAGCATTGTCTGAAAATATTTGTTGGATTTTTTTTTGTTGTTGGGTTTTTTTTTTGTATTTTTATTGCATGGCAAAATCTGTTGTCTTTCATAAATTAAGGCTGTTTAAAAACCAACCAAGCAGAAAAATACATTCACCTTAACTTATCTTTGTTGTGGAGGCTACATAACCTTCCAAAAATCAGTAAAAATGCTAAGTAGTGTCTCAGTAAAAGTCTTGACTCCAGTGAAGTCAGAGGCCAGACTCCTCTTGACCAGAGCAGGACAAAGGCCTTGCCACTGATGCCTAAAATGTTCTCTCTGGTGAAAGAATGGATGCTATGCTGTCTTCCCTGCACCGACATGGCAGCCTGATTGACCTTCAAAGAAAAATAACTTCCACATCTGGAAAGCTCTATTTCTAGTTTAGATTCCACACTCCTTTTGCCTGTCAACTGAGAGTATCAGCAGTGGTGTGACTTAATTCTCACCAGGAAATGTCACTTGTATGGCAAAGGTCAGGAGGTTCCTCTAGGATACAGTTAATTACGCATGGCTAGTGTATCTTGAAGCCCTCTCTGCGCTGCCATATGCAGCTAAGTTTTCATTCCAGATCTGTTTACAGTCATATATTTGTTTATGTGAAGGAGAACTAAAGCACCCAAGTGTCACTCATTACCTCCAAGTGACACAGTTTATCTTGTTAGAAGATTTATTGTTTTGTATACAAGACTTTTAAAGCCAATTTTTATCTACTTGGCAGTTGTGTAAACAGAAAACCAATCTTCTTGCTTCTTTTTCCCATTAGGCTATTGTTCTAGTATACTGTCAGAGTTTCTTTTTTTCTTCCTGCCCTTGCTTTTTCTGTGAATAAATTTGTTGATGCTAATTAATGTCCCTTGTGCCCCTCAGATACGCACTAACACGTGCTCCAGAGTAACTGAGAAAACTTATAACTGATTCATTAATTCTTACAAAGGAGAAAACTCCATATATTGATGAATTGGCAAGGAGTTGTACATGTGTTTTGACGATCTCTGCTGCTGCAAACTGCAGTGAAGCTTCGGCGTTCCTTCCAATTTACATTTAGAGGAGCCAATTTGATTTATGCTATAGGGTTCGCATGTGCAGGAAATAAGTATTAATGCACTGGATCAAGGTAAATAAATCAGTATTAGTGCACCACTTCTTCTGTCAGCCTTCTTAATCTTACTGTTTCATCACTTTGTCTGAGATTTTCAAAAGTGCTCATCATTAACCCAAGCTCACTCAACCCTTCTCCTGTCAGGATCAAGGGTAAGCTCCCCTTGGCTTTAAAGAAGGTGATTTTCGTCCTGTGCATATGCTTTGAAAAGTCTTAGCTTTCATTTGCAGTTAACAATATGATGAGTTTTTTAACAAACAGCCTCTTTCAGTTTTTGATTTTTCTAATAAAATGTGTGCTAGGAATGAGTAAAAGGATTTTTACAGGTAAAGGACTGACTAAGCCCCTTGCCAGCCCCAAGGATCTCTGTCTGGCTCTGGTGGCAGGTAGGCTCCCTCCACAGGCAGGTGGTGCTGCCTTTAAGCAGGGATACAGGAATCCTCGGCAAAGTAACCACTAAGAAAGAAAAGCTGGAATGAAAAAGAAAGCCACTACTTTTTAGTATTTCTATGTGAAGAAAATACTTATTTAACTGTGATTTTATTCACCGTAGGCAATGGCTTTGTTTGCTCAGCTTTTGAAAGTGACATTTTCTTTATTCATACTCCTCTTCCAGTTAATTAAAAAGTAATTTATTTCTCTGTGATCCAGTTCTGCTACATCCCACATAAGATTAGTTTTATGTTGATATTCTTGACCAGCAATTGCTGCAGTTAGGGTGAGAAAACACTCTTATCATCTCTTCGGTTAATATACTCATGGTGGATCTTATGAGTACATCTGCAAAGTGCTTGTTTTAAAAGCAGCTTCAGGTTATAGCTAGAAATGCCACCCGGCTGTTTGCAGTAGAAATTAATTCAGAATTCTCAGGACATTCCTCTTGCTGGCACCTGGATTCTAAATAGGGAGCCTTAAACTATTCCCCAGCAAGCTGCTGGTTGTGCGTTCAGCCGGGTGCCCAGGCACTGCAGCTCTCGCTGTCGGCGCACGCCGGACGCTTCAAAGGCTGCTCCGGGCAGGTCCCGGGCTGCCTGCCAGCCGTGCCTCGCTCAGCGCTGCTCTTGGGATGCGCGGCCACGCCTTTCTCCAGCGCTTTCACCCGCGGCACCGACTCCCGTGGGCGTCTGCAGCGCACACCTGTCAGACAGGGCTGCGTCCCTGGCAGCTGCTGGCAGCAAGGTGCAGCTCTTCACATGGAATAGTGTAATGTTGTTATCACCCCACAGTGTAGCAGGTAGGATACCTCCTTGTGGCTTAATGTCTTAGACACTTCCCTAATGAGCTCATCTATGGTTTATATAAGCAGTGCCCCCTCAGTTGTGTTTGTAAATATTTTGTGGAGGCATAGCTCCAAGAGAGACTTCATATATTGAAGTTTGAGTAGAATAAAATCCATTCCAGTAGCTGAAAGAACTTCTATGTCCTAGAAAGAGATAGGGCATGAATTCCTCTCCTTGTTTCACCTGAGCTAATTGAGGCAGTTCCTGAATTGGTATGCTGGCCTTTGTGAATCTCCTCCTTAATGCTCCTAAGTTTCCTCAGAAACTGTGCCTGGATTTCAGCAAAATAATTCAGACCTATTCTGGAATAAGGGGATTAACAATAACACTGTGTTTCTGCCTTGCACCTGAATGGAGCAGAATTGACCCTGTAACTGGGAGTCTTGTTTGCATTTATCATAGTTTATGTTTCATTCATCCTAGTTCTCATAGATAGCAATGTTAAATGGATCTTTAAGTTGTTCATCTAAGTGCAACAGTCCTTTTCCTATGCAGAGGATAGATACATAGACTTCATTTATCTCTTTGAAGTTATTACTTATGTTAGGGATTGTTCAGCTTCCAGTATGACAAAGGGGTGAAATATAGAAGAAGAAATGAGTAATACCTGTTTAGCATCAATGTCTATTGTTTATTAAAAGGCTGTTACCATGCTTCTATTGAGATAAAGTTGTCCAGTTCCTGGTATGGCACTACATTGATCTGAAAAAGGAGCCCCTGAAAGGAGCTCCTCAGTCTCCAGAAGACAATAGTCTTGCATGCTGTTCATATACCAATTAGTGGAAGCATTGCTAAAATTTAATTGGAATGGCTAATTTAAGAGATCTGAATTAATATATTTTTATTGTGAAACTCAACCTGCAAACATTTGTTTGTGTGACTGTATTCTTGTTAGCATGTTCAGTGGCCTCAGTCAGATTACTTGTTCCAAGTTTAATTATCCACAAGATTGGGCTATAGTGTATATATAAAAAGAAATCTGTAGGAGTGAAACCAACTGTGTTTCCACTGAAGGAAGCAGAGGGAGTCCAGGGGACTACTACAGGGTTGTATGTGTCTTGTTTGGGTTCTGTTAGCATTTTTCTTTAGTTTTGCAATTTTCCACCTACAGTAGTGTAAAGAATAAATATCAAGTCATTTAGAGAAAAAGCATGGTGCCTTTCTATTCAGACTAATATCATGAAGAATTGGAATGTAAACTCTGCTGTTCACTTGAGTGTTGTGTTCTAGCCTGCTGCATGACAAGGTGTTTTTCTGGCTAATGCTGATCAGATACATTCCTAGTGTGATTAAATGTCCACTGCACTGTTCATTTTGCCATTGGTATGTGCAATCTTTTACAAAATTCTTGGCATACCAGGCTCTAGTTTAGAGCATTTCTCTGTTTTTTTGTTTGGTTTTGGTTTTGTTTTGTTTGACTTTTTTTCAACGAAGGCAGATATGAAGGGAACTGTGATTTACTGCCTTGATTTTATGATTTAATGGCTTTTTGTTTCACTGCTCAGTAGCTCATGCACTTGGTAAAATTCCTCCTGTATCAGAGTATTTTTATTTTCTGATTAAAATGCATAGTTCTGGGGTTTCCTTCTCTTGTTTTTTATGCACAAATACATTATTCCTTCCAATTCAGAAGTTCTTTGACAAGTGCTGAAATTACTTAGGGACTTCAAGAAAAATATTCTTGATAACTATAGCCACAGTAATCTTACAGCTTTCTCTGTAAGTCTTCTATGTTTAAATTACCTGTAAATGTTTGGAAAGGCAGAAATAGCTTTTTGCTTTTGTGTATAAGCCTTTTACATTGGTCTTAGATTGTGTGTATTCGTTAGTGTCTAGCCCTCCTAATAGTGCTCCTCAGGACAAAGTATTCTACATCTTGGTTTCTCAACTTCAGCAATCTTTTGTTAAATATGATCAGATATTGGGTAACTTTTGTGTGTAAAGCTTCAGAGTTCTAAGTTGAAGAAATATATAAAATATCCCTGTCTTGATATTGCTTTCATGCCAACTGATTCTTCCTGGTAGGGTTATGAATTATTTGTGTAATCATCATTCCTAGTGCTTCTTGTACTAAATAATATGCTGTCTACTTAAAATTGCAAAATCTCCCATTTATGTACATTTATGTACAAACACTATTTTTCACGTGCTGTCCTTAACTCGTAGGTTAACTCTGGGACAGTTGTCATCATGTCAGCAACATCGTGTGGGATACACATATCCAGACAAGCCTAGAGCTGTTCTGACTTCATCACTGTATTGCATTACTGCCTGTGGGTTAATTAGGAGCTCTTTCCACACATGGCTGGAAAAAAACAGAAGTCCTGGAATTGGAGGTCTAATAACTTTAATTAATTAATTAATCCTGGAGCATCAAAGTGGGCACAGAGTCCCAAAGCATGCCTGTTCTTGGTGGGGGGAGAGAGATAGTAAGAGATTCTGTACTTCCAGGCATTAATTACTCTTCTGATTTGGCACCAGCTAAGATTTGTACGCCTCTCGGGTATGCACCAATGGAAAAAATCCTTTTCTTCTGTTCTATGCTGTAAGTGTGGCTTTTTGCTTTTATTATTGCTCAGTTCGTGTTGACTCTACAAGCTGTTGCCACAACCCTTTTTCTTCCCATAGGGTTATCACAATTTAGTTACTCAGACTCCTAATTTAATCTTGTGCAGCAAGAAAAGCATTTATATTATCATGATAAAAATGAAGAGCTACTCTCTGAATAGGTTAGGTCCTATGCTTTATTGAGTAAACTAATACAGGAGCAAGGTATAAAATCCTATACCCTTTACATGAATGCCTCCTTACACGAATCCTTTAGAGCCTCCTTTCTCCTTATCTGATTCCAGTCATGCCTACACTACAACTTTTGAGCCTTTTCCCCATTCTAGACAGATTTTTCATTCTCAGTTTACTATTTTCATGTTCATAACTATTTCATATATTAGTCAACAGTTTAACATGTAGTTGATTTAATTCTGGCATGCAAAGCACATTGGCCATACATACCAGAGAAAAGCTTGATGTAATTTCTGTGCGTAAAATGAGTGTCATTGTATTGCATCATTAAAGATTGAAAAGCAAAGTTATTAATTGGGTCTTTCTCTAGGATTGCATGTTCTGCATTTGTAAGGATATTTGGAGTGAGTACATTATTACTTCATGTAAATACCACCTTTCTTACCACCTTCTGAGTCCAGTGGTAGCACAAGGTTAAAAAAAATAATTGGAACATGGAATATATAAAGTATGATGAGCTGGCTGCTTTGCCTCACTTCTTTGAATTATTGACATGCTTATTAGGAAATGACATTGAAATGGGATATTGCGTTTCAGGTCTTGGATATAATTTCTTCCTTGTGTGAAAAATTGTCTATACCAAAGTGACCCTGAATTAACCTTCCACAAAAATGTTCATCTTTCTTTTGCAGAGGTGACATTCAAGCTTGCTGAGATGATCTTTTATCTTTTCCAGGATGTTATATATCCGATACCAGTTCTAATGTACAGTTACTGCTTTTTCCTTACATCATTGCAGTTGTGTAGCAATACCCACTGATTCCTGACCACAGCTGATGTGCTTACTGTGCTTTATAGATTTCCTCTTCTTGGTTTTAAAGAAAGGGCTTTTTCAAGATGGAATCCCCTTTTCCTTTTCTTTTTCCTTTTCCTTTTCCTTTTCCTTTTCCTTTCTTTTCCTTTTCCTTTTCCTTTTCTTGTTTCCCCTGTGGTGCCTGTCCCATGTAGGAAATCCAGGACAGTGGTCTAGGAAAGAGTAAGTTTTGAGAGTTAGCATTTTTTAGGCATAGGTTTTACTATGCTGTTCGATTTTTTCATTTGACTGGAGGTAGCTATTCTGTCTTTAACATCACAGTCATAACCATTTGCATGCAAAATGGTAATACAAGACATATGTGAACAAAGTGCATATGCCATGTCTGGAACACCAAAACTAATTACCTCAGATGTAGAGGCAGAAGACAATCACTCAGAACAAGGTATGATTCAGGGCTAAGATATGGGAAATGTGCTATTACAAAGATTTTCCCAACCATTTCAGATTTATAAAATAAATATTGGCATTTGCAGACAAATGCCAGAGAACGTGTAGCAATTTGACAGAACTACAACCAATTCTACACTTGTAGAATTGCCTATAGGTTATGAGGAAGTGATGAAAGGTGTTCTCAGCTTTGAGTGGGTCACTCTACTTTGGTAGCTTGAACTCAGAATGTATATACATACCTAAGTAGTTTATTTCCTATGGAGAAGGAATATATTTTAGTAACTGAAATTGGGCTGTTCAAGAGAATTGATGCTTCTGGCAGACTATGATCCTCTTACCTTGTGGTGTACTGAGGCTGGCTGGTAAGCCTTTGGCAATAGGAAGAAGGACAGCCTGGATCTGTTGCTATTCCTGGTGATTTGTAATGGGGAAATCTGCATTTAGTGAATGATATTCAGTACTGAAGAAAGTTAAAATGGATTGTCTTTAGATTTGTTTTACATCACTTACTGCTTTCCCTCTGTACAAATTGGGTATTTTGCTTTAGGCAGCACCCTGGTGAGCGCAGTCTTCTCAGGAAAATGTCTTGCACTTGATCAAGCAGCTGGAGCTTTTTCCTGGTGCAGAAGGTGTGTGTCTGTTACATTTATACTGTAAAATGCACCAGATTTTAATTTTGGGGTAGTTTTCTTCATGACTAAACCAAGAGTTTGAAAAGCTGAAGTTTGCCTGTTGTTTGCAGCTGTTTTGAACAGTTTCAATTAATCTTCAAAGCTCAATAATTGGTGTAGTTTCTTTACAAAGGCTTGAAATAGAACTTTAAAGGATCATTCTTGTTTGAAGACAAAGCCAGTCATAACTCTTCTGCAAGTTGAAGATTTAAGTTTTGGGTTGTTCTTATTTTTGGGTCTTTTTCTGAGCATGAATTAACCATTTCAAAGAAAGATTAAGGAAAAGGTGCTCTTGATATACAAAGTCCTGTCCATTCTGTGTTTTCTCATCATGTTTCTTAGCAGTTCTTCTTTTGGACCATGAAAAATATGAACCACAGGTAGAAGATACCTTTTATCAAAGTTTTTTGTTAAGTAAACACATTCTTGTGAATTAGGCAAGACTGTCTTTTCTTTGCTCCTTTTTTTTTCCACAATATGTTTGTCTGCTTTTGTTCTTACTGTGGTGGAAAAGGTAAATTGTAATCTGTAAAGAAAAATAGTGAAGGACTTTTGGATGGTGACATTAAACATCTTTTATTTTGCTAATAATTTACTTAAGTTGTTGTAAAGAATCTTGCCTATGGAGTAGAAGTCACTGCAGCACTGACTGGCTTTTATTATATATATCTTAAGATGAAGGTGCTAGTTTTCAGGTCTACTCTGTGGCCTGTCCTAAGGAATATGTAGGGGAAATATCTCACATTCCCATCAGGCAGTGGGACTGGGGAAAGAGCTCTTGTTAAGAGGAACATAGTTTTCAGGCATCTTAAAGGCTAGCAATGATACAGTTTTTTGTCAAGTACATAGGTAAAAACTTTGTGTAAGCACTTTACTGTTAGGCTTTGAAGCTTTTACAGTAGTTAGTGTTTAAAACTCATAAATGAAAATGCAGCTGACTGCTATAATACTGAAGATCCGTAGGACCCAGGGGCCCTGAAGCATGATGTTTCAGAGGACATGCTTTCCAAAGATTTAAATTTTTCTTGCAAAGCACCTCTTGCTGCTGGAGAGGAGTTTTAACACCAGGGTGAACCCAGGTATTCATAACTTACCGCAGAACCTTTGTTAACTACAGCACAGGCTTTTAAAGCTTTCAGAAGATTGTGATCAACATCTTTGAAGAGGAAACTAGTGTAACATACACATTGTCATTCTGCTGAGCTCATGGTTTCAGTTGCTGCTTAAACCTCCACTTTCTTTACTCACCCTGTTTTGATTTGTCTGTATGGTATTGCACATAATCTAAAATTTTTGTCTTTCCCCCTTCCCCTGGGGCTAAGATTTGCAGCTAGTAACATCTGGTGTGTTGTCGTGTTCTGTCTTGAATTGGCTACTAAAAATGACAGTGCATAATTGACTTTTCAGGAAGTTGCTTTTTTGAAGGGTTTCAGTTTGCTCTGTCAACAAGCATCATTGCTACTTTATGCTATTTTTTCAGAATTTCTGATCCAACTGATTTATGACACTTGAACTTTCCAAACCAATCTGTAGTTTACATGGATCTTAATCTTTGTCCAGGACACACTGACTACCCGTAAAAATTGTTTGAAAAAGGAATCACTGCTTTAAGTCAACAGCAAACAATGATGTAAAAAAAGTTAATTGTTTGCTCTGTTCTCATGGGTGGCTGGGATGGGTTGCAGTCACACATGCCATCTTATTGTTCTCCTTCTAAAAATGTTACCAAAGAAAATGGGGTTTAAATGATTGTTTACATGACAGTTGTGCCTGCAGAAGAGAGATTTAAGTGCGGAACTCTGGTCTCCGTCTGGACCATGACTAAATTTTGTCTGAGTGCCAAACCAGATATTTGAATCAGGTATTCCAATCCGAGATCCCAAAAATGTGCTCTCTCCTGAGGCCACGCATGAGACCCGTTGCCTTTCTGCTGGCATGTCCTGGAGGAGTATTTGGAGCATTGCAGCCACAGCTGCAGGCATGGCACAGGAGCAATGCTTGGTTTTAGTTTCTAACTCTTGAGGG
Organism: Anthoscopus minutus; assembly: GCA_013399455.1. Classification (NCBI taxonomy): domain Eukaryota; kingdom Metazoa; phylum Chordata; class Aves; order Passeriformes; family Paridae; genus Anthoscopus; species Anthoscopus minutus. The sequence goes on from VWYI01021715.1 coordinate 56,760, forward strand.
TTAACATTTTCAAATCTTCTCTGCCTTTCCTCTTCATCAAGAATGTTGGGCTTTTTCTTCATGAAAACCAAGGGCAGTGTGTTTGTAAGTGGCAAAAAGACGCCAGGAGCGAGGCCTTTAGGCAGAACAAATAGAAGTGTTGTTCCTGTGGAGAAAGAGCTGTTAGTGCTGGGTCAGTAGCAAAGGTGAGGGTGGGATGTGAACAACACATACTGAGGCCTGTTAGCTCCCTCTTGAGACTCCAGTCTTGCTGCCCCAATTGGCTTGTTCCATTCACCCCTTCCTTACCATTTGTTTGTGGTAAATGAGCAGGATTTGTATTCTTTAAAGGATGCTCCGGTAACTCTGTGCATTGCTACTTCTTGGCTCTCTCACCCAGGCTTAACTGTGCCTTTTTACATCCTGTCTTGCAGGTCACAAGCCATCCCCGACATGCTGTTGTTGTCTCTGAACTGCCCATGCAGTCTCATCTACATTTTGATTTATGTTTTGGCTCGATCCAGTGCATTTACCCAAATGCCATACATCTTACACTTCCAAACCCTGATTCTGTCACAGTGTGAGGGCAGTAAATGCCCTTCTAAGACTGATGAATTTAGTCCCTGCCCTTGTAATCACTGTATATGGTCTCTCGAAATACTTCCTCCTCAAGCATCAAAAAACTACCCTAAGAGCTTTTTGCTTACATTTTCAGCGAATGGCATTTTCAAGCCACTCCCGGATGTGTCATCCATCCAAACATCGAGCTGTATAGTTTAAAGCTTCTTGAGAAACATGAAAGAATCCCTGTATTATTGAGTTATGAATGAAACTTCACTCCTAAAAAATTCCTTCCTTGCCTTCTTAGGGTTAACATTTGCATTCTAATTGTGGCTCTTAAGAAACCTTGTTTTGGTATTTAAAACAGAAAAGAAAAGAGGAAGAAAAATCACTTTGTGTGTTGGTGCCCCCTTGGTATCAGTTTGAAACTGTGTTGGTGCAGGACATAACCCAGCAAAGCATTAAGTGGGTAGGAGGTTGTTTTCTTTAATAATTTATGCTAGCTGCCTTTTCACTCTCACTATATATTCCCTTTTTAATGGATTTTAAAGATTATTTTGCATAGCATGCCAAAGTGTTGAAACAAGTCCCTTGGCCTATTGCACCAGTGACTCCTGTGTATTTCTAACCTAACCTATATTTATAGCTCTGATTTTCTGTATCCTGCCGAAGGCTGACTGGGGCATGCATCTGAGCCTTGCTGTCTCTGTTCATTTCTGTCATCCTTTCAAGTACTGTGCACCTCCTTTTCACTTCTAACCTTACTGAATCATTATTCAGAGCTGTATTCTGTGTCTATGTGAGTATATATATATGTGTGTGTGTATGTATATATATATATATATGTACACAAACACGTTTATAGAGAGTATATGTACTGTAAGTAATGAAGTGGTTACTGTTGGCCCAGTGTGCCTGCATTTTTCTTGAACTGGTGTGCTCATAATGCCCAGGGCTTTTAAATTACCCACTTTTCTTTGGGAATTATCAGCAGTCTCATTTTAGGTGTGTGCTCTGATTGAGCCTGAATGCATTTATTTGGCTATTGTTGGCCTGGTCACAATGCTTCTGTCTTGAAATAGTTTTCCCTTTACACTGAACTGTTAATTTTGTCTGTGTGCTTTTTTTTTTTGGTGCTGCAATCCACTGAACACTGCCTGAACCAGGAAAGCAGAATGACTTGGGAATTTTATTCCCAGCTCTTACATTGATTTAAAGTGTCACCTTGGGCAAGTGACTGCTGGTCTTCTTTCTCTTACATTCACTGGAGGCAGTGACATTCATGTATGCATCTCCTGGAGCTGCTTAGATGTGGTATGAATGCACAGAGTGGATGTGCCTGCAGGACCTATAGTAGCTACCTAGAGTGGGTATTGTGGAGTACTTCTTAATCACTTTCCATATATTTTTATTGTCCTCCTCCCAGACCAGATGGATTTGAAATTTATAGTTCTGAGAAATTGGATTCCTTTGCTCATACTGTATGGCTTTATTTTTTTTTTAAATTCAGTGTCTAATTTAATAAAGAATTCAATCAGCTGGTATGTGCACTTAGAAAAGTGACAGAAGGCACCCCAGCCTTCCAGGGGTGCCAGGCAGATGAGCTGGTTTAGGAAAGTGAAAGAAAACTGTAAAATAAAAGATATCTCAGCAGTTAACCTACAACTACCATCATGGACAAAATGAATAGTCTGCTGTCTTTATTCATCATGCTAGAATAAGATGGTGTTTCAGACATCAATACTTCTTTTCTTCAACAGAGGATTAATGCTTTATGACAGGTGACAGGTTTGATGACATGTGTTTTCCACAGATTAAAAAAAAAATAAATCCACCTGCTTCTCCTTTCATTTGGAGCTTGCAAAGGGTTAAGGACTTTGAATGCAGACATATATGGTGCTGTATTGATGTTATGTACTTTGTAATAGAAAACAGAACTTTCCAGGTCAAATATCAATAACATTCTATAAGCCTTTCTAGGAAAATATAATTAAAACCATTCAAAGCTGTTTCCCATAACTGAATTTACTGTGTTTTATTGATTTCAGTCCCACATCTACAATGGGATATTATTATTGACTTTTAGAGCTCTGCCTATTTTAAAAACAAAGAAAACACAAAATCAGGTGGTGGTATTCCTTTTATTAGAAATCTTGTCCTCCTTTCTCCCTGAAGCAGGGATCATATTGAATTGTTTGAACAAGAAAATGGTGGAGTAGGCCTTCTGCTGGGTTAAATTGTCACAGTCACACTGAAAGCAGTTAAACAAGTGGGCCATCAGCTGAGAATCTCTCCACATTCTGCATTTAAGCCATTTATTCCTTTGCACCCAAGGCTATCAGTTATAGCACAATCTCTGGCTTTATTGTCAAGCTTTAATGACTTGTTTTCATATTCTATAAAGTAAGTAGGATTTAGAGTAGGAAGTCACTAAATTGCTTAAATATTTCAGACAGAATGAATTTGCTTTTCTAATTCTGTTGCTCCCTGTCCTCAAAGCAAATACTTTGTCATATCATCCACATTTAAATCAGGAATATATTCCTCCAAGCATATTATTTTCAAAATAAATATATTTTGTATATTTGGTAAGTTCTTAAAACCTATTTGTTAGCACAGCCTCTTTATAAAAAGAAAAGCATAATGGTCTAAAAATTTGAATGTTTATACAGAATAGCTGATACTGTACCATATCCACTAATCATATTTATTTTGAAGACTTTTACCAAGTATTTAGTATGTCTGTGTTCATTACATAAATCTGTCAGTGGAATAATTTTTAGCTATAAATATTAAAAAATATGGAACTGTTTCTGCAAATATTACAGAAGCCTAAGAAAAATCCTTTCTGAGAATAGTTTTATTGTTGTTGGTTGTGGGTAGCTTGGCACTTAGGTTAATCACATACTGTCTGATCAATAGTTAAGATTTTTTAAGAAGTCAGATGTATGCAGATATCTAAAATAGACGTGTATGCATAGCTACTCACACATATATATCTATATAAATAAGAAGTGGATGTACAACCTTAAAAGAGTTTAAAATATTTTATTTCCATAAAGTGCAGTATGCTTGTGTAATATTGGTCTGATTTTCCTGAAATCCTAAGCTCCCAGAAGTTTATAGGGATTGCATTCTAGAAGAGAGGGAAGAATGTAGACAGTTTCCTTTCTATTTGAATTACGACTCAAATAGAATACCTAGATTTAACATTAACTTCCTTTAAAAACATTCAGACATGGATATTTATTGGTTGTGACAACCTGAAATATTTTTAGTCCATTAACGGCTTTTTCTAATGCAGTTGGAACTTAGTTGTAAGGAGCACCCCTCATGTCCCAAGACAGACAGTGGCAGCACTTAGAAATATCTGATGGTCAGTGGTAAATGTATTCTGAAGGAGATGAGGTAGAAGAAAATAAGTCTGAAAGTGTTAAGAACTGAACAGACATACCATGTATTGAACAACAAAATTTAATTTATTTTCCTCCTTCAGCATGTACTTAGTTACTGTATTATAACTTCATACATACATGTGCAGTTGGGAGACAGAAAGACTTCTGTATGAACCATAATTATTCCTTCTGCTCTCAAAATTACTGTAATTCTGTGTCTGAGTTTTAAATTACATTCAAAAGATAATATGAGCTATTGTCCTTGTTGCTGTTTGATCTGAATACTCAACCAGGAATTCATTTTGGTGAATAGTATCTTAATTTATTTTTCAGGTCATTTTAAGTCACCTGCAAATTGCAGGCAAGTCTGAGCCATAATTTTTGTATTTAATTTTTGGAAAAATATCTCAGTATTTCAGTTGGAAATGCAGAAACTTTTACACTTGAAGTATTTGTTTAATATTGTAATAACTGTAGGCTTGGTTGTCTATATGTTTTGCTCATTATATTAGAAACTACATTAGTATGTAAGAAAAACCAGAATAAATAATTTAAAAATCTGTAGAGTTCTTGCATCATTTTCATTAGTTAGTTCATGTCATTTTTATTTTCTTCCTGTCTAGCTTAAAAATGGCTCAGCAGTTTGATTTTTAGATTGATGTATGTCTTTTTTAAAAAAAGGTGGTGATGGTAAAGTATTTGTCAAGAGGAATGTATAGGATTTTGGTGGACTGTCCTGTTGTTCTCTTACCTTTAAACAAAACTGCTTATAAACACTCCAGAACAGACTGGGCAATGGCTATAGATTTTCAGTCACACAACTCCCTCTTTTTCAAATCTGATAGTACTATGCTGTCCTGTGCCAGATCAAGAAGGATTATTGTTTATGGGCATTGTGATATCATTTAATGTTCTTTCTTGAAAGTTCCCTTTTTTAGCATACAGGTGGTATCAGGAAGATGAAACCAAACAGATGTATTATTATTATTAAGAGATGACAGGAAAAAACATCTGATACTGACCTGCATCACTTGTTTTCATTCTGCCTTCCCTTTGTCCCTCATTTTTCACACATGAATACTTAGAAAAAGACATAATTAAATCTAATTTTTACACACATATATAAATTTGGCAGAGTCAATTACTTTCCTAGGCCTGCCACTTTTATATTTTTAACTCTGATCATACTTGCCATGTGAGAAGCATCACTGTAGTATACAGAGAAATTGTAATTGCAGTAACATATGCAGTAGAATATTTTTTTCAGCTTAAATTGATTATTCTCTTTATCTTTAGAATTGTGAAATGCTATGATTTTATTATCAGGCCTCTTGAGGTAGTTAGAATATTGTGTAATACTTTTATGAGTTCATAAACCAGACTTTACTGTATAAGAGTGGTTAATGCATATGGATACACCCCCAAAGTTTCCAGTAACAATTACATTCCAAGAAAGGTGCTAAATATATTGCTACCAAGAATCTCTTGGTATTTTCCTCCCTCAATCATTGATGTCATTTGGGAGAGCCAAGAATTTTCACTTCACCTACTTAAAACTTTTAAACGTGAAATAAAAATTCACTTTAGATTTTTATCCTATCCAAGAACCCTGATCCTGTAGCTATCACCTGGCAAAAATTCCCACTGTATTAAATGTGAGTCTTCCTAGTCAGGACTGCAGGCACAGGGCTGCAGTTATAGTCAGCCGTTTGTGGTGAAATTATTCCGAGTCCACACGAGGCTGCTCATGTTGTTATTCTAGCTGAAAACTTCACTACAAAGGCACAAACCCTTTAAAATAAAATTTGCAAGATCACTTGTTTACATTTTATAATTCAGAGATGTAAACTGGTTGGTAGTGTTAAGATTACTGTTTGTTTTAGTTTAGAGGTGTGTTAACCTTTTAAGGCTGGGGATTTTTTTGGGAAACAAGTTCTTAATGTCATTTTTTATATGCCTAAAGCAAAAGCTGTAAATGTTAAAATCGTAACATACTTCTTTAGATCAGCATTATACTTATTACACAGTTTCTACCCATATTACTTTATAAAGTGAGAGCAGATGATAATTGGGGTAGTTTGCAGGCAATAACAACCTGCATTTTCTCACAGGAGCCTTACTAACAGTGTGACATAAGGAAGGTAAAAGCAAATTGAATTAGAAAAACAGCAAACATTGTGTTTTATAACCCAAAATAAAATTCTTCAGCAGCAACTAGTCCTATAATGTAATCCAATCTGTTTTAATACTGAGATTTTTCCAAGAAAGCAGGAAACAGTAAAGGGTAAGGCTTTCAAACCTCTGCTGTTTCGTTTACAGATCCCTTGTGTTAATTTAATGCTTCTAGGGAACTGGGGCTCTTTCTTTTTTCTCAGAATCCCTTCTCTAGGAAATACTGAGTGGTGTGGTGCTGAGAAACAGTCATGGTTTACAACAGATAAGCCAAAGGACCTGGCTTCAAATTCCACGCTTCTCTGAGAAAACAAAACACTCCAATGCGTGCTTCTCTCTAAAACGGATGATTTCTTGCTAACAGGCTACAGAAAATTTACCTTAGAAGGACCTTAGCAGACAAATTCCTGGGCCCTGACATTTTTCCCCTTTTCCTATCCCTCCAGTGCATGCACCAGCATCTAGTAGTTCTGTGCAGCCAGGCTTTTTAAGCACAAAAGACAAATATTTACAGCTATTACTTTTGGAGCATTACCCTGAAAGTTTTACGGGCACAAAATTCACAGTTCTGCTGGTGTGACTTTGCCAGCTGCAACCCCAGCAGATGCAACACTGGCCCCTTCCCACTCCCTGCCAGTGCGTTTTCCCCATGCTTAAAATACCCCCTCTCTTTCCCCAAACCAGAGGTACCCACCTGAATAACTGGATTTTGTAGCTAAAACTGATTTTGTCTGGAAAAAACAGAATGAGTTGCTTGCAAAAACCCAGCCTGGCTGATGTCAGCCGTGTGCGTTAGCAGCCCAGCTGCTGCAGCTTTCGGAGATGCCTGGGCAATGCGTGTTTTGGCCCCTCGCCGTTTCTTTTCCTTATTTTGCTAGTTCAAAAGAAGAACTCAGAGTGTGATTTCTGAAATTACATGAGCCCTGGCTTCTGGGGTTCTGTTGGCAGTGAGGGTTTGGGGTGTAAGTTAGGGGGTTTGAGTGAGGTTGTGGGGTTTCCCATGGAGGGTGTCAGTAAGTGTTGGCGAAGAGTGGCTGCCACGAGCAAGCAGGAGGAGGCATCTGGAACGGGACCACCACTAGAGACACATCTGTGGGACCACTCCTGGTCCTCACAAGGGCAGGAAGAACAAGATGTAGGGAGAAGGAATAAGGGAGGTACAGCAAGGAGGAAGGAATAGCTGCCTGACCCCAGCTGCCTGTGCTGCCTGTCCTCCAGCAGACTGAGGATGTAGGGAAACAAGGGAAATCGAGCCTAGGAAGCAGAAGTTAATCTCCTCCTCCCTTTACCCCCCACCAATATCTGAATCAGTAATTAGAATTTTGTGTTAATTGGTAGCCATTGTCCCCCACAAACTGGCAGTAAAACGAATTATGTAAAATTCCTAGTTTGGGACTGTTTTGCTTGCAAGAGGAAGAGAAAAGCCAAGATTAACACTGTGCTTTATAACCAGCAGGCTCTTCTGTCTTTTTGCCTGTAGTTTGCCTGGCATGGCGGGAGATTCTCAGAAATTTTGTTCTTGTGGTACAGAACACCCTGAGAGGCTAATACTTTTCTTATGGTCATTGATTTTTTTCATTACTGTGTAAAGGCAGGGAGAATATTCAAGGCTGAGATGTATCCTTTCCCAGGCCCAGGGCAGGCCAAAAGGATCTCAGATTCACATGGTGGGAGCAGACATTTGGCTGAAGGGAAGACAACCTGTCCTTTATCAATGGTTCTTGGTGCCAGTCCCACTGCTGGTTCCATACAGCTTAAGAAAGAAAGTTTAGCAAGCAGTTATAGGTGTGCCATCAAGAAGCCTGTTGCAAGGCACGGCAGGTGTGGCTCCCCTGAAGTCATGTTCATGGTGTAGGCTTATGGCTGTGAAATTAACTGATCGTTCATGGGATTAGCACCAGAGTGGGATGTTGTGGCACTCCAGAAATTTCCCAAGATTAAGAAAATATTTTGAGAATCGTCTTCGGGTTACTCCCATATAAGCAGAGAGAGAGAAGTCTCAATGCTAAGGTAGATAAAACAACATCCTGATTTTCTTACTAAACCTTTCCTGAGTTTTGATATGAGAGGGAGAGCTCTGCATCCATTTCATCAGCAAGTTCTATTTACTCTTGCAATGTTCATTATGTGAGCTAATATTGAGGAACACCAGAAGAGAAAAAAAACCCAAGGAAATTCCAGTCTTACAGGGTATAACTGTATGCTGAATACTGTACTGATGCAATTTGTAGCAGTTTTAGAGCTTGAATTTTCCTATGGCTAAAGAACTTGAATCCTGCAAAGAATTTTTGTTAATGTAAAAATGTCACCCCTACCAATTATGGAAGCAAACTTTGAAAAAAAAATTAGGTAGTCAAAAATTGTAAAATAAACTTCCTCTTCTGCCTCCGCTACTTCCAGATTCTTATTTTGTTTTGTCATTTTGTTGTGTAAACCCCTCAGGGTTGGTTTATGAAATATAACATTTCTTCTAAACCATTTGTTGACTCTTTGAAAAAGCATACTATGTGTCTATTTTTTTGTCTGTGTGTGTGAACAGACTTTGAGAAAATACAAACATATAAAACATAGAATCGTAGAATAGCTGTTGGGTTGGAAGAGATCTCAAAGATCGTCTCGTTCCAACACCACTGCCATGGGAACTCATGGGATACCTTTCACTAGACCAAGTTGTTCAAAGCCCCATACAATCTGGCCTTGAACACTGTGGATGGGGCATCCACAACTTCTCAGGGCAACTGGTTCCAGTGCCTCACTATCCTCTGAGTAAAGAATTTCTTCCTAACAAATAAATGTTAGAAAGAGTATTTACATGTACACATCTTCTTAAATCTAAATCTATCCTCTTTCAGTGTAAAGCCATTCCCCCTTGTTCTGTCACTACATGCCCTAATCAAAAGTCCCTCTATAGCTCTCTTGTAGCCCCTTTTAGGTACTGGAAGGTGCTATGAGGTCTCCAGCAAGCCTTCTCTTCTGCAGACTGAACAATCCCAAAGCTCTTAGCCTGTCTTCATACAATTCCAGCCCTGTGATGATCTTCATGGCCCTTCTGTGGACTCATTCCAGGAGGTCTTAGGATGGTCATATGAAGGTAGACCAAGGTCCATCTGTCTCAGCATCTTGTTGAAGACCTGTCTGTAGCAGTAGGTATCTGCAATGCTTTTCCTGGAGGCTGGAACTTGGAAGCTTCATGAGCTGCAGTTTGTATCTTGGTGTTGTATGGCTTGTCGTGATTTTTTTCTCTCCCTTAATTTGAGAAGGTCCCTGTTGGAATCTGGTGCCTGGAGATTGTGATAGATTTAACTTTTGACCTGCTTTCCTACTAAGTTGCATTTTATGCACTTCTGTTCCCCAAACATGGTTGACATAAAGGAGAGAGATCAGTATACTCTTACCAAGGATGCGGCCTGTGGCCGCATGTAATAGAAATACCAGCCTTCAAAGGCAAATTCCAGTTGTTCAAAGAGCTATATGCAGGAAAGCCCTTTCTCTTTAGTCTTCATCTCCTCTTCATTCACCAGGGTTCTTCCTAGGCTCAGGAGACCTAAGTGAGCTTTTTTGGCCTTTAGGATTGGATCTGTAAAGTCAGGAATGCTTCTGATAAAGAATAATGGCACGTGACTACCTGAAGGTGTCAGTTTGGTGTTATTTACATAAAGTTTTGCACAAAGACCTGAAGCATTTCCTTTGGTCTGTGTGCAATGCACGACAAACCAGCTTCCTATGTAAAAAGGCAATGTCTATCTGTCTGTCTCCCTTGTATTTAGTAGTCCCCAGCAGTGTTACTGTGAGTGGCTGCTTTCTGGCTGGTACAACTGTAAGCATTGTTTGTTTCTTTTCTGCATGGGTTTAATCTGCACTGTTCATGTAGCCATTCAGCAGTAACCCATAATGTGTGCTGTGATGTGAATGTTGCATAAGATGGGCAGTCTTCCAGATCTATTGAAAGAGCTGCTTCATCTCTTCACTGAATCTTTTGGCAGAAGGAAGATAATAAAACTCTGCTCTCTGCATACCAGATAGGTAGAATCTGTTCTGCATCTTGTTAAGTAGGGCTTATTAATTCATAGCTTCTGGGATTTTTAAAATGAAGATGAAAGTTTGTAGGTGTTCAGTTCATAGGAGGTAGAATGGGTTTCTATGTTGCCTTATAGGTTATAGAAATAATAATAATAAGCAAGAGAAGTATGAAAGGCCTTCCGTTGCAAAATATGGACTAAAACAAGTCAACCTTTATGCAAATGTAATCCTTGTTTTTCACAAAAACTTCTTCAGATATGCAGCAAGATTTTCTGCTTACACTGATATCGTTGGGGTTTATCCCATCTCCTTTTGTTACGGTGGTGGAAGGTACTGAAGTTGTATAAAACAAGCATTCAAAGAGATGTCCTAAAATATAGAGTATTTTCTATGAAAAGATATTAAAGATGAAGTTAATGTATATTTTATTTTTACTTAAGAATGTGACTGAGTTAGACCTTTGAAGACTGGAAGTTGTTAATATAAGAGTTTTGTGACTGACCATGCAGGAAGTGGTTATAGTCACATTGTCTTCTATTTACATATAATTCATTTACAAGCCAGAGCTTTGATATTTCAGGGTGATGTAGAAAGGTTGACTTCTGTCATGAATTCCAAGTTGTGTGTGACTTTTCTTGTAAAAGTACTGCTCACTCTGTTGCTAGAAGCCAGTACAGTGGGAATAAACTGGCAGAGCCAAGGTCATCCTGCATGATTGATTTGCTGGTTGCAGTAACATGAGAAATGTAATATGAGAACCAGTCCTAGTGTTCTCAACAGTCACCATCTCCAGGTGTGGAGACCTTGATATATATCGGGCAAGGGAAAAGAATATGATTATTTTACTTTTACAGCTAGCAAATTAAGCAGCAGAATGAATGGCTTCCCTAAAGTTTATGTCAAGTTCAGGAACTGAACTGTTAACTCCAAGTCCACTGTCCTAACCACAGATGGTTTTTCCTATCATCAATTTTACCAAAATACATAACTCCAGAATACATGAATTTTAGGCTGTTGCGATAATGCCTCATTTTTGTAGTTATCACTGTTCCTAATGAATTTGCTGCAACTTATTGCTTTCAGTGTGCTGGCTAGGATTCCAGGATACTTATTGTTTGTACTTCATAAAAACACCATGCTGTCTTTCAACAGAAAGGTTTTTCTTTTAACAATTCTTTTAAGTACATTTTGTGAAATAACAAAGACAGCCATTTAAACACAGCATCAAATAGCTTCTGCCAAGTTTCAGTGAACATTTTTTTAATTTAAATTAGGAATGGAAAAGATTTCCTTATCCTAGCATTTGTTCTCTTACTATTCCAGGCAACCTCCTCCTGCTATGCCATTTGCAAAGTGATCAAAATATCGTTAAGTTCTTTGTCTTCACTGCTGTCATTAAAATTATGTTCCAAAACCTCTGTGCAGTCAGGCTAGAAACTTTCTTCTAACTTCAGACTGAATTTCATTGTGGACTGTTTATATCCACTTGTTCTTAAGTTAGCACTGTTGTTTTGCTTAAATAGCTCTTTTACTGCCTCTGCAAAATGTTTCTGGAAACAAATCTTGTAGCTCTCTTAGAAGTCTACATCTTTCAGGATTAACCAAGGGTCCTATTCTTGTTGAGGCAAAGCTTACCTGTTCTTTTGACCACCCTGGTAAACTTGTAAACAGTGAGAGACCAGTTTCCTTTAATATGGGTAATGAAAACCTTTGCTTGATGCTCAAGGTGAGCTCTTGACTTGTACAGCAAGAGCACTGCAGTGACCTTTGTCTGGCAGCAGCACATCTGATACACTTCAGCGGTGTCTTTGTCTTTTATGATTATAGCAGGGTGATATAATTATATATAAAATATATATGGTTTTATCTGTGTGATTTTATGAGTTTCTCTTTGATATTTCCAGCTCATAAGTTTACAGTTTATGGCAGAAATTTGGCTTTCAGTCTTTCTGTTCGTGGTCTTGCTTTTTCAGTTGTGGTTCTGTAGCAATGCCTCAAGACCTCAGATAGTTCTTCCTATCTGATACCTCCTCAGGCTAGGTGAGTATTTAATAAACTATTTTCTTTTAGTTTGTCAAACTTGCCTCTTTGAACTCCTGAACTTTTATTACAATAATTTTGATTATTTCTCTGTTTAGTGTAAACAAAACCAAAATTGGTCTCACAACTCATTATTTTCTTAATCCAATTGTTTTACAGAAAACTTTGCTGCTCCCAAAATCAACCCTAAGAATACTCACCATCATCCTTGTTTTTAGTAAAGAATATAGGATCTCACATCCAGAAATAACTGGGCCCTGCTGCTACTAGGTAAAGGTTTTGCTGTTTCTAATTCATAATTTAAAATCTTGGTTTTTAATACGAATTGTGTCTTTTGAGTGTCAGGTAAAAATTTCTTTGGTGGAAAAGAAGAAGAGATCTCCTTCAGAGGAACTGAGAAACTACTGCACAGTGTCTTTCTTCTAAAAGGATTTTGTATTATTCATCTTATTCCTTCTCATCCCATTGCCATCATTCATGTTCAGTTCTTGTCCACCATCTTTACTTGTTTTTCCAAGCATAGTCGTACTCCAATCCTGATTGCATTTTCTGGTATTCCGGCAATATATTGCTTCATATTTAGCATCAGCAATTGAAATTCCATTTTTTCTTCTCTGGTCTATGACCTAAGTATTAGTATACAATCACTTCACTTGTTTCTCACTAACCACATCCATTTCCCATACCAGATTAGGCATAATCCTGTGTTTCCTCTCAATTACTGCACTCTATAGCATTGAATCCATTTTCTTTCCCCTTTTTTTTTCTCACTGACATTCCTTTGCCCACTGCCATATCTTTTAAGTGCAATATTGTTCAAAAACTTAACTCCAAATTCCATCTCCTTTTGATATGCCATTCTTACTTGTAGATCCAGTTAGATGACAGGTTTTCAGACACTAAGGACTGCCTGCCATCATGTGTATCTCCTTCCTTAGGTAAAAATCTGACTGCTTTGTCTTCCGTCTTTTCTAGTGTCAGTGGAGCATCCTGCTTGCTTGTGTTCTCTTTTTTTCCCCTTTACCAATTTCCTCATATTTCTTTTCACTCCACTGCTCATTCTTGGCCTACATGGTCAGCTTTGTTTAGGAGATTTTTTTATACAATCATGAAGTCATTTAGGTTAGAAAAGACCCTTAAGATCACCAGGTCCAACTAATACCCCAGTACCATCACGTTCGCTGATAAACCATGTCCGTAGGCACCACATCTACATGTTTTTTGAGTACTTCCTGAGATGCTGATTCCACCATTTCCTTGGGTAGCCTGTTCTGATGCTTGTCCACTCTTTCAGTGAAGAAAATTTTCCTAATATTCAATCCAAACCTCCACTGGTGCCATGTGAGGCTGTTTTGTCTTGTTCTTGTTACTTGGGAGAAGAGACTGACCCACACCTGTCTGCAGCCTCCTTTCAGGCAGTTGTAGAGAGTGATAAGTTCCCCTCTAAGCCTCTTTTACTCTGAGCTAAATAACCTCAGTTCCTTTAGCTGCTCCTCATAAGACTTGTGACCTTTAACCTTCATTGCCCTTCTCTGGATGCTCTTGTACCTCAATGTCTGTCCTATAGTGAGGGGCTCAGAACTGGACACAGTATTTGAGGTGTGGCCTCTCCAGTGCTGAGTACAGGGGGACAATCCCTGCCCTGGTCCTGTTGGCCACACTGTTGCTGACACAGGCCAATCCTGTTAGCCCTTGGCTTTCTTGGCCACCTGGGCACACTCTGGCTTGTGTTCAGCTGCTGTTGACCAGCACTCCCCGATCCTTTCCTTCTGAGCAGCTTCCCACCGACTCTTCCCCCAGCCTGTAGTGCTGGATGGGGTTGTTATGACCCAGGTGCTGCCTTGGCCTATTGATCCAGCCTATCCAGATCTGTAGAGCTGGAGCCTACCCTCCAGCAGATCAATACTCCTGTCCAACTTGGTGTTGTTTGCAAACTTACCAAGGGTGCACTGTTCAGGTTAAGTTCTTAGGTGGGCCTTGGGACTTCTGATTTTCTCCCTGCGTAACCTCACGGCATCCTTGTAATCCTCCTTAGTTGCTTACCCCTTCTTCTAAAGGTCATAAACTCTCCTTTTTTTTCCTGAATTCCAGCCAAAACTCTATTCAGCCAGGCCAGTCTTCTTCCCTGCCAGCCAGTTGCTGAATTGCTTAATAGAAAGATTTAACACTTGGGAGTTTAACACAGCATAGTAAAAGTTGATAAATTTAATATTGCTTGCTATTGTATTAAAGGAACATTTTATTACCCAACATAGCAGCACTGCAGGAAAGCATTTTAATATTTGACTGCATATATTAACAAGCTGCCATTTCTAAGAATATTTTCCTGAAAAATGAAGATACTTCTGTAAATGGACTTTTACTGGCTGAACCTTTTAAAAAGTCTAAGTAATAGATGAGGGCAGCATATTTCTTTAAAATGATTAATTCTAATACAATAAATTCTTGTTGGGCATTTGAGCCTGAAGGTGAAGGAAATGTTCAGAATTATTTCTTAACATTCATGCAAACATTTTACAGTAAGTGGGAAATTATTAAAGGCTGTTTGTTGATGGAGTCACAGTCAGAGCTTTAAATTTTTATTCTTTTTCAAAACTGAGGAATTTTTTTTCTTACTATAGAACAGGAAAGTTTAAAGCTTTTGAATAATTACTAGATGATCCTCCCTCCCAAGCAAAACCCACATTAAAAACATATTAAAGTATAGAATATTGATGAACTATTTCAGTCTGATAGTTGAATAAGTGACCAAAATTTCTGTTACAATTGCAGGTGTTTCCTGCAGCTGAGTACAAAATTAAGTAAATTTTTATTAAATTACAGTTGCTATTTGTTGAGCTTTTGCTGTTCCTAGGTTTTTTTCTTAGTTACTCTTACTGTTTTCCAGGAACTCCGGAACTGAGAAATGTTCTACTTAGAATTTGAAAACATAAAGCCATCAATTCATTGAGTTTATTTTTAAGCATGGAAAGCAGTGAAACAGAGATTTCTTATTTTTTACTTTATGTGTTATATTTTAAACTGTTTAATATGGTTTAATCGCACTTCATAGAGCAAAAACCCCACAAACAGTAGTTGCAGATATGTTCTTACTACATTAAACAAACACTTCACTCTGAAAGAGAGTGATTTTAGTAGCAAAACAAAATAAAGGAAGGGATAAGTAAATAATTAAAATTGATTTTTTAAAGACACAGAAATTATGTAATTGCTAGTTGCCATTTGCTGTTCTTCTGTTAAACATACTGGCTTTCTATTCTCACTGGCTTCTATGAAAGTAGGAGGTTCCTTCTTGCCTATCATTTTTCTGATTACTTTCTGCATTAAACAAGCCAATCTTTCTCTCATTTTATACTTTAACTTTTCCAGATATTTCCTTAGAAGTATTCTATCTTTAGTCCTTTTCTGCATTTTGTTATTCGCTCCACTCTCATTCTACTGAGCCTAAGTCCAGTGGTGCTCAGTATTCAGAGGAAACCATGGCAGTATTTTCCTTAAGCTTGCACTTCCCTATCCTGTCCTTAGTGAGGAATTAAATTCCTCCATCAGTCACTGGAGGCTACAAGTAGATATTTATTATTATTGCCTACTATTTTACAAATTATTTTAAATTTAAAAAAAAGGAGAGAGAGAAGAGGGAAGGAGACCCTGGACAAGTAAATGTCAAACACAAGAAAATACCACATCAGCAGAATTCAAGGTTGTTTTTAGGAACCGAATTTTACTTGCTCTGTTATCTTAGAATGTGTCTCTCAGCTGCCAAACCTATCTTGTTGAGTCTTAATACCCAGTATAGCTCTCTTCTTTTCAGGATCACTATAATAATTTCCAGGAAAAGCTGAAATAAGTACCCTATGAAATTAAATGCAGTTTAAGGTAAATAGTCTGGCTCCCACATGATGTACAATGATAGAGCTCTGCTAATCCTTCTTGAGATTACAATACTTTCTGCCATCTGAGAGAAGTGAATAATGTCTTTGGTGGAAGAGTCTGAGCTCAGCTTAATTGAGTGGTCGATCAAGAGTACAAGTGCACTTCCAGTAGTCAGCCAGTGCACAGCATCAAGTGCTTCATTCATTATAGTCCAGGTTTATTTTCTGAGTAGGAATTATTGATGTGTGCAAAGAGGGTCTTTTCCAACAGTATCTAAGGGGAAAGCAGACAACAGCTGGTAGTGAAACTGGCTCTTCCATAGCTCCACAGAAGACTGATTGTTTCCTCTGCATCTGACCTGGCTCTTGGCGGATTATCCAGCAGGCACAGGCCGCTGCTTTGAGCCTGTATCTTGCCTTCCTGAAATAGCCTTCAAAAACTTGCTGCTTCCCAAAGCAATACCTTCCTACTCCTTTTCCTGGCATGTATCCTGGGGCACATTTCACACTTCTTCCATTTAAGGCCCAGTATCATAGTATATACCAGCTGTGTGCTTTTAGCCAAGCAGGTTGTAAGTAAGCAGTACATAATGCTTGCATTTCTGCAGAATACCTTCAGAGCCAGACACAGGATCTAAAACCCATTTGAAGATTTAATGCTTGTTCTTCTAGATGATGGGCTAGAAAATTGATCTTTCTGCTGCTTTGCTTTCCTGTTTCCTTACTTGGACTTTCCTGGGTCAAAGCTGTTCCTTTTCTCCAGTGGATTCTAATGATACACACAATATGCTTTTCAACAGCTAGTGTTTACTTTATGTCAACCACAGTAAATTAAATTAGAGTCTCAATGCTGAGAAGATGACGTTGCTGACAATATGCATGCCTTTGCTTGTTGTGGTGGCACTTGTAGTTTGTAGAGACTGACTTGGGTCCACCCTGTAGTAGTTACAGGTGACAGGAGTAACATCTATTTCCTCAACTTCATTGTAACAGATAACTTGACTGAAGCCCTGTATTTGCAAAGCATTTTGTCTTCCAAACCTGCAGTTTTCTCACTGTTGAGGAAAAACTGAATTGGACATCTACTCAGACTTAGTTGTAATAGAGATATCACTTGTGATTTTGCTTTTCTTTTCAGGTTCCCTTTGAGGCCTTCTAATAATTTGACAATTATTTGCACCTTAAGAGTTGCCATGATTCTGTTGGGCAGAAGTCTCTGGCTGGCAGAAGTGTGTAAAAACTGCAAGAAAAAGCCCCATCAAAATCCAGGATCCCTCTAGAAAAA
The DNA here is from genome assembly GCA_013399455.1 of Anthoscopus minutus. NCBI lineage: Eukaryota > Metazoa > Chordata > Aves > Passeriformes > Paridae > Anthoscopus > Anthoscopus minutus. The sequence goes on from VWYI01021715.1 coordinate 74,084, forward strand.
TTCCCTGCTTCTGCTGCTGAAGTCAGCCAGGTGTGGTAAATGCCTGTGCTGTCTTGAAAAGCAATTTTTCATTTGAATGATTTATTGGTAGATAATTGAAATTATGAAAGAAGAGTATATGCCCTGATGATGATACATGTTTTAAATGTCATGCACTCTGCGCAATGTCTTTCATGAGAGGCAGGGCATGCTGAATCCTTGAAGTTGTAACACTCCAAAAGTGCCTCATGCAGGACTCCATGCTGGCTGAGCTTGCCACATCCCTGCTGGACTCACACATCCATCAGGAAAAGGTAGCAAATTGCCACCCTTATGATGTCCCTGCTTTTGCTGGCACATACTAGACCGTTTCATGCTTGTCATCCTCTTCTCCCTCAGAAGCCTCCTTTTTCTTGGAACACACCACAGCTTTTTCTCCTATTCAGCTGTGCTGACCACAGAGGTGGGTAAGATAAACCATCCAAAATCTTGTAACCCAGATATGCCCAGTAATTTTTCATGCTACCTATCCTCCACCTATGACCACCAGCACCCTAGAATGTGCCAACAAGTTCATCTGCCACTCAAGAAAGCTAGTGGGCCTGTAGGGAAGAGAGACCTCTTTCCTGCACATGAGAGGCTGATTTTTTTAATGAAGTTCATGTTGCATCCAAAAAAGTAGCAATGAGAAACTGCCTTCCTTCTTCTTAGTCTTTGTCTTGTATGTAGTGCAAATTCATTGATTTAGCAGAATGGTAAATCTGACTTCAGGACTGTGGTGGTTTCTGCTGGATGGTGAGACCTGTGCTAGATCCTGATCAGCAGGGTCTCCTCCCTCTTGGTGATGCAGTGTAGCATCAAACACACCTAGGCACCCAGCATAGAGCATAGAGAACATATGTCTGTGTGAATGATGTAATGTATATGCATGTGTTTCAGTGCCTTCTTTAGAGAACTCTCCCCATTTCCCCCCAGTCATCACATTCTTTGCAATTTCCCTCATAAAAACCTCAAGCTGCTCATGCTTCCACTCTCTGGTTTCCAAACCCTCAGTTACTTCTATTAGACCTGAGTGTGGCTCAGGCCCCTGTCCTTACCTATCATCCTTTCTGGCCACTCCCAAAAGCATCCATTTCACTTTCCAGCATACACATATGCTATCACAGTCTACTGGATTTTTTTTGCTGTTCTTTCCTTTACTTTCTGGAATGAGCTAGTTCTTTGCTCATCAGTATTTTGTATATGCTTAGGGCTGTTACCAGGCTTCAGGAGGAAACTAGCACCTGGATTATTTCAGTGCTCAAAGCAATGTGCAAAAAGGAATTCTATTTCTTGTCCCTTGAATGAGGAATAGCCACTCTTCTCAAAAGAAGCTTCCCAGAGCTTCCTTGTGCACAATAAAAAATAAGTTTTCCTATTTTTTGCTTAGTGGGAAGGCAGGCCTGGATTGTTGAGGAAAAATGTCGTCACAATTCTACATAATCCTTTCCAGCTCTTTTGAAGGAAGGTCTTTGTCTACTTTTTTCTCTCTCCTGCTGTTGCTGTGCCTACCACTCAGTGTCTCACCTGGATTCAACTTTGCTTTGCAGCTTTTGCCTCTGAATCTTCTTCCTCTCATGTACCAGCTGCCTACCCTCTCATCCAAGCAGCTTTTCACACCATATAATGTTTTGCTGTTCTCCTTTCCCAGTGATGCAGCACAGTGGCTTGCCAAGCCATGACACACCTCTGTCTGTTGGGAAATGTGGAATATACTGGGGTGGGGTTGGGCAAGGTTGTGCCTTGTGTGCTTCAGAGAGCAAAGCAAAGGGAGCACCTGGGAAGAGGTGGCTAGGGCAGGGCTAGGAGAGCTGGGGAGTCTTCAGCTGCTTGGGGAAGATGAAGGAGGAGGGCAAACACAGCAAGAAGCATTGTGGGAATAGTGGCCAGTCAGTACCAGTCTTCAGCTGTGGGGGCTGCCAGCCTACCCTCCCCTAGCTGGGTCAGATCCGGATGCCTGCTCCTGCTACCCCTGCCCAGTCACTGCTAGCTGCCCTCCCCATGGTTTTCTTCCAAGAGCATCCTCTTCCTCGTGGGGCAGCCTGCAGTTCCCCATCTATCCCTTCCTTGTTTCTCCTGGAGTCAGCAGTTCTCCATCTGGCTAGGGAAGGCAGGAGAGAACATAAGGAATGTATCCCAGGATTGCATAGAAGAAAAGGTGTTGAAGAACTGCTGCTGTAGCTCTCATTATTGAGGGTGGCATGATGGTGAGCTGCTTGTGACTTGGTGGCATGTATGTCTGGGACTTCTGCCAGAATATCCATTTGGAGTGACCTCTGTGTGGGGGAGTGATACAAATAGCAGAGGAGCTCACAAAAACCAGGCACTGCCAGCTGTGTTTGCTGTTTTGCTTTTTATTTTTATTATACATGTTCAGATTCTAAAATAGCTTGAAGTACATTTTTTCTGTAGTAAATCAGAGCTTCCTAAATCCAGTATTAGTTAAAAAGTCCTTGAAACTTAGGTGCAGTTTATAAGATTCGAGAGACTAGAGCAGGCAGCTTAAATGCTCAGAGCATCTTCCCATTCCTGACATTCATTTGCTCATTTCAACAGAATCTGTTTATCAAGGCCAAAATACTGAATCTCTCTTTTTATCTGAACTGCAGTTTGTTTTTACCAGAACATGGGGGGAGCTGGAGGCCTCTTGTGGCCCTTTGTTGTCCATGGAAGATGAGGAAGGCTGATAGGTCCTTTCTTCAGAAAATTTATTGCTATTTGATAAGTAACCTGAGCTGCATTTTTTAATTTTTGTGTTCAACATTAAAATAATCTTGGGGCTGCCTTATTTTTTTTGTGTAAATAAGAGAAAACAAGCAAGGGAGAAACTGTTTCCTCCCACGTATTTTTTATTTAATATAATAATAGAAAAGAGTTCTCCAAGTGTTCAAGATAGTAATAAAAAATAACTCTGAGTGTCGTTAAGTTGTATTTGTTCACCAGCCTGGTAGGAAGTGATATTTTCTGAGCAACATAAAAACACATAGCTCTCAGTTTCTTCTCTCAGAGTTATGAGAAAAGCAACTTGCACACTCAAAACAACCAACAAACCCAGAATATCCCACTCTTCAAACCACACTGCAGTTGGAGTGGGAATCCCTTGCAACATTGCTTATTCTAAAATTTTCTATCCCCAAATGCCAAGTTTATTTTCCCTCCAAGATATCTAAATTAAAATGAGGACAAGTTGCCAAGCTAATTTATTAGTGAGCAATGGTGAAACTGGTTAGATCTTTCCTGTCCTTCTTCCCGCAGTCCTCTTGACCTTAAAGCAAATGGAGGTTAGATTATCTTATATTTAAGGTGCCTTGTTTCTGCCAAGATGTTCCTATAATTAATAAAACAACTCATTCTTCCATTATGGTGTGTTGTGCGTGTCATACATGTCCAGCCTGTTCTATGTGTCATATGCCTGTGGTGCACACCAGTGGATATCTAAGGATGATGTGCATTGTCAAGCACATATATGTGTGTTTAAGAGTGACCTCAGTTTCCTTGTAGCAAAGCTTTTGGGCTCTACCTGGACATATCCAGGAACCTTAGTGTCTTTTTCTAATGTGCATGTTTAGGAGTTTGAAATGAAAATAATTTCCTAAGAGCTTTATGAGTGTAAACCAAACTGACTGTGAATTGGTATCTGTGGCATAGAAACTCCATAAGTAAATAAGATGTAACTTTAAGGGCTAGTGGGTATATATTAGTAGGGATAGCCAGTGAAAAGGCAGCCAGGGATATGGCTGCAATGATGTTAGTCTGGCTTGTTTGGCTGATTTTGTTATTCTAAATTTGTCCATCTGCTGAACAGAATTCAAGGGCTTCCTTGTATGATCCTCTGACCCTTGTTTAATGTTCTTAATCACAAGCCTAACTTCAAGCATATGGGTAGTTCCACTTATCACAGGTGTTGACAAAGCCATTTCCAAGAGTCCATTTGCTGTCCTCTTTAAATATAGCCAGTTGTATTTTCTCCTAGCATCAGAAGTTAATCCTGTATTATTTTCTTCTTCCTGCTTTTTCATCCTGAAAATACATTATGCTTTTTCAGACTGGAAGAATTTAATTCCTCTTAATAGAGTAGATGAGTAATGGAAAAAGAAATGTTTATCAAAATAGCCAAGAGAACAATTCTACAGATCATGAAAGTTTCAAAAAACATCTGTGAGAGGCAAGTGATTGCTCAGAGTGGCAAAATTATATCTCTAATCAAAAGAATTTCTATTTTCACATGCATAGTCACAAAATCACAGAATGGTTGAGGGTGGCTGTGACCCTTGGACATAATCTAATCCAACGCCTCCTGCTGAGATCACAGTCAGACAGAACATGTTGCTCAGTACTGTAAACCATCATATTCTGAGCATCTCCAAGGGTGGGGACTCCACAACCTCTCTGAGCAGCATGGTCTGGTGTGTTCAAACACTCTCTCAATGAGAAGTTTTCTTGTCTTTAAACTGAGTTGCCTTTATTTGAATTTCTGCCTGTAGCTTGTCATCCTGTCACTGGATCCCACTGAAAAAAGCCTGGCTCTATCTTTTTTGCTTCTCCCCATCAGGAATGGGTAGGATGAATAGGATGCCCTTGAGCCTCTTCAGGCTGATCACTGTCCGCTCTCTCAGCTTCTCTTCATTTGTCAGATGCTCCAAGACCTCTTAGTCTTCCAGGTCCTTTGGCTGACTCAGTCCACCATGCCTATGTCTCTCTTTTTTGGGGATCTCAGCACAGGACCCAGCCCACCAGCTGTGTCACCAGGACTGAGGAGAGGGATCACTTCCCTTGACCTCCTGGTAATGCTCTGCTTAATGCAATGCTGGACACTGTTGGCCTGCTTTGCTGCAGGGGTGCACTGTTGGCTCATTGCTTGCTCATCAAGATGACCAGGTCCTTCTTTAGGGAGCTGCTTCCCAGCCTGTAGTGGTTTGGAATTATTCCTGCCCAGGATATGGCATTTAATTTTGTTGAGCTGCACAAGGTTTCTGTTGGCCAATTTCTTCAGCCTGCCTAGGTCCTTCTGGATGGCAGCAGGGTGTTATAGTGCATCAGACACTGCTCCCAGTGTTATATCATCTGTGGACTTTTTGAGGCTACCCACTATCCCAGCATCCACATCATTGATGGAGAGGCTAAATTGTCTTGGCCCAAGGATCTTCTGCTGGAGTATTTCAGCTGTGTCTTGCTAGACTTGGTGCCACTAACTGCAGCCCTTAAAGCTCAACAGGTTGTTTTGTAGTCCTTTTACCTCCCTGTCCTCTTATCTGGACCAAACATCACATTCCTGGTTTGCTAAGTTGTTGTGAGAAACACTGTCAAAGGCTTTACTGAAGCTGAGATAAACAACATCCACTGCTCTCCCCTCGCCCCCCAGCAGGCATCTCGTTTGAGAAGGCTGTCAGGCTGAGTCACCAGGTTGTCGGGAAACTGCTGAGGATAAAAGAACACTGTTGCATTCCTGTCTCAGCCAGGGAGTTTGCTAACTAGCTGCTCAAATCTCAAATCTCTCAAAGCTGTGAAACCTCTTTTGCAATTTAAAGCCTGAATCTGGCTACTTTTAAGATGAAAAAATGTACTTTAAATTAATTTAACAAATAATTAGTAAAACTTTTCACACTGTTCTTTTTAAGTTCTAGTTGCCAAAAAAAATATATATGAAATCAGTGCAAAAATTATTCTGGAACTCTGAATAAAGCAGGTTAGCAATAATAACTTATGAAATCTTTAGCCATTAACTGGAAGAAGGCCTTCCTTCCATATAACATTGGAATATTGTGGCTCATCAAATGTGATTAAATTTTTTCTTACTGTAAGTTAAATCAGAGTAAATTCTGTAGTTTATGATTTTGTGTAGTTTTGCTATTCCAGCTGGGGTATTTTTTGTTTCCTTTTGTTATAATTAATTCTTTAAGTTCCATACTAGTTAATAATCTGGAAGTGTTCAGTGCTATGCTAGATTTATAGGCAATAACTTTGTCTCACTGACTGCATAAGTAGTGCTCTTTTTCCCCTTCTTAAAAAAGTTTGAAAGTGTTGCAGATCTGTGGCCACTGTTGAGTCATGCTGTGTGACCAGGCCAAGCAGGGATATCATGCCTATTTCGGTCTTTCTAAGGATATTTCTAACATTTGGCTCTAATTAAGAGAATGTAGAAATGAGGGACAACAAGATATTTTTTACACAACCTGCAATTACTTAAGAAGAATGCTAAACTTAACATTTGAGTTATCTTCTTAAAAATGAAACTAGAGTGTTGGTCGTTTGTAATGTTTAAATGCTTTCATGAGGAGAAAATACATGATGCTAAAATTAGGGGTTACTCAAAGGTCACTTTTACAGGAACAGAAGGCATAACAGGAGTCAGTGGCTCAAATCTGAGGCCAGAAAATTTCAAATTAGATGTAGGGTTCATAGTTTTAATAGGAGAGGTCATTAACCTTTAGAGGAAACTGCTGGTTGACAAATTAACTATTTCTATTTAAGTAAAGACCGAAAGATTTCCTACAGTGGTAGATGCACTGTAGCCAGACATAAATCTGTCCTGTATTCCAACACAGTGGAACCTAGTGCAAGTGCAACAATCTGTACTAAAAGGGCATGTGATAATGCAAAATGTTAGAGAGAGCAGGAGGGTTCAGCATCTAACTTTACATCACATATGGCCCCTTATCCAGCCTGCCACCCTGTGTTGCTGTAGACTCACCCATTGTGAGGTGGGGTGAGAAGCAGCATGCCTCTCGGAAGCCTGGAGCTGATACTGTGGGTAAGAAACAGCCTGCCAGACCACTTTGTATCTGCTCCTGAGGTTTGGCCAGAGGGACTCTTTGGTGCTGGTAACCAGTCCCCAGGCCCCTCTGTCCGGAGGTGGTGGAGAGTATGCAGAAGCCCAGCTGTGCCTCTGCTAAAACATGCCAACACTGGTGCTTGAAGTTCAAGCAGTGTCACACTTGTCTCTTTGTAGCCTGGGATTAGATATGAGAAAATGTTGAATAGGGCAGATACCTGGATACAATGATTTAGAAAGACTAAGGGAAAATTTGAAGACTGGAAAATCTGGAAAGAAACTCGTAGCAACTGTCTTAGCAGTGTTGCTGTCACTGTCATCATGTAGCCATACAGGGATGGAGCTGAGGAACCCCATACTTACCCTTGAGAGACAGAAAATAATCCAGTGATAAAACTGAGGCAGAAAATGTAGAAGTTAAGCATCTCATCAATGCAATTTTAAGGCTGGGGTTGACAGGAGAAATAGGGAGTTAGAAGGTACTGTTTAACCTGTCCTCCCACATTATGGTTCTGTATTTTGCACAGTAATACTTCTTTGAACCTCATCACTTCTGTTTAACTCAGTCATACTTTTCTGGAAAAACAGATGCAAGAAAAGGATGGGCAAGGAAGAAAAGTACTGTAGCTCTACATGTCAATTTATAAAATGCAGAAAACATTTGGCTAATTAATAGCAGTGTGCATATGATATTCCTTGATCCCAGACAGAAGGCACAACAAGTACTATATTTTATTTCTTGTGATCCTGGGTGTCGTTAGGGCTTGAAGGTGAGCGAGATAATAATAACAAGAATAATAATAATAATAATAATGATGATGATGATGATGATGATGTTGTGTGGAGCAATTAAAAACCCATATAATTTAGTAACATTATCTTCTTATGGCAGCAGGAAATACACTTAGGCTCCTGTAGCCAGGTCCTAGTTCTGTCACTGCTTATGGTTCTCCCACTGAAATCACTGTAGCAGTGACAGTGTTTGACGTCATACTGAAATGTGTCCATAGTCCCATGAATCAGAAGTAACAAACTTGTGAACCAAGTCTGAGACTTCATAAAGCATGTCTGTGCATCAGGATTCATCTCCCACTAAACTCCAGTAGTCTTCTCTAGAAATCTCAGGCAGATTACATGCTGTTATCTGGCCCACCTATAGAAACTCTAACTATGGGAAAATTTGTTTTTTCAAATACCTGTTGTAAAATATAAATGGCATTAATAATGCATTTCAGAATTCAATCAATTATAATTCCTTGAAACATTTGTTCAGGGCATGGGAACAGCTCTGATTCTTTTGTATGTAGCTGGGAAGATGATACAAACTAATAGAATCCTGGGAAAGTGGCATTTGTTGTGAGATGTAGTTTTTGACTGTGACACATAGCTCTAAGTTGTGTGGGTTTTTTGTTATTTTTATTATATGCATTTTATTATGGGCTTAGGGACTAACCAGGGATCATTATGCAAATGCAAAGTATCATCTTCATTTTGCAGATGGTTCATCTTCCAAGTTGACAGTTGGCATAAACTGTCTTATCAAAGAAGAAATAATTTGATACCTCAAAGCAAGTTATTCATTTATGCAAGCAGAAAGTTCCTTTGTTACTAAAATCAAAGATGAGATTCTTTAAATGCATAACTCCACCAGCGGTTTGAAATCCATTTTATACTTATTTGGATCATCTTGTTCTGTTGAGATAAAAGGATAGATTCACCATTTTGGAGGAAGCTCCACGCACATGGGCTTTTATAAGCCATGTAAATCAAACCACTGGATTTGATTTTTATTATATGAACCCTGCCTTTACTCCATGCACCCTGCTTTTGGATTTTGAATATAATTAGTGTAACAATAACTTTGTGAATGTCTTATCCAAGCTTCTTATCTCATAATATCATATCCAAATACTTTCATCATCCTGTATCACATCACCTTCCCCTCCTTCTCATTACATTTAAGCTGCTCAGCTGCATACCTAACATTTCATTGCCTCATACCTAATTAGCAGGAAACAATTTTGTCTCCTGAGTTATGAAAAAAATAAAATATTTCTCTTTTAGGCTATCTAACAGAAAATCTGCCGATACTCTCAGAAATTCCAACCCTTATTTACTCCACTTCAATTACTTAGCAAACAAACAAGCCAACCAGCATGCTCCACCAAAATGCATAATAGGTGACATTTGTCTGCATGATGGTAGGCTCTGAATTCAGCACCTCTGTCCTCTGAATATTGTTGAAGTTTTATAGCATAGCAAAGGAGAATTTTGTAGATGGAAGATTATTATCTGAAGCAAATAACAGATGTTTTTCTCCAGATTTACCAGCTCGTTGAGGAAAGGATACTATCTCATAGAGGATGCTGACTTAACCTGTTAGTAGAGATACTGATTTCTAGAAGTACAAACAGTCTTTTAATTAATCCAGGTATTCACTTGGATCTCTGAATTGATTAGGTCACAGTGCATAATATTGCAACATAGCCTGGTAGGCATATTTAACACGAGCCTGTAGTGCTGTGGGAGCTGAGACAAAAGGGTAGGATCTTTCTGTGAGAGCTTAAGATCAAACTATGAAGCAGTTGATGGGAAGTTGTTTTTTGGTTGGTTGTTTTGTTTGTTTGTTGGGGTTTTAAATGGGCTTTACAACTTTAATTATTTTTAATAATTTTAAACTTTTCATCTTTGTTGGAGAGACTTGAGGAGTGGCTTGGAAAAAGACCCTATGGCGGTGTTGCTTCTCTGAAAGAGGCTGGTAAGAGGTACTGATAGAGACATACATCTCTTCAGTATATCCAAAGACTGCTTTTGGATCACTGTTTTATAGTCACTAGAGACTGTTGATCCTGTGAATAGATCTAATCTGTTTTGAATTCAGTTTACTTAACTTGTAGAACTTCCTGTGTCTATGAGTTCGGCAAATTGTAGAGTGAGGAAAAAACCTAATTTTTTCCTTACTGTGTTTTCTTTATAAGCAGCCTGTTAAGGTATGTATGGTAAGCACCTGTGCTCAAGGGTGGTGTGCATCTGACTTTCTATTCCTTTGTTGTGAGTGTTGCTGACTGGTGGTATGTTCTAAATACCAAAAAAGAAAATACTACTTAGAGGGAAGTATGAGGACAAATAATCATTTAAAGAAGATTATATATTATCTGCACAGATGGTGGCTCTTAATATTCACAGACCCAGTTTCAGATAAGAACAGAACATACTTTTTTTTAATGACCTTTTGAAACTTACTGTAGCCCACAAAACAGTTTGAGATACTGCTGTTGTAAACCCACTTGGTTTTGTATAAGCAATGCAGTATCCTGTTCCATGGTGCTGTGAAATTGGATTGGACTGTTTTAGTGGTTAATGGGTCCTGTTCAGCCTGGAGGTCTGTGACAAGCACTAGGTCTGTGTTGGGGCATGCCCTGTTTAACATCAGAGACCTGGGTGAAGAGACCAGGTGCACATTCATCTGATTCACTGATGACATCAAACTGGGGGAACCAGTCAGTATGCTGCTGCACAAGGTTGCCACTTGGAGACACCTGGGTCGACTGAGCCAGCAGGAAAGCCATTAGGACCTGTTGTGGTTTAGGAATGGCACTTCCGAATTCAGCGGCCCCAGCCAACCAAGACTCTCCCAAACCAGATGCTGCTTGCTTCTCCGCCACCTCCCACTTCCCCTCTTCCTTCCTGATGCCAGGACATAGTTGTGAAGTGGACGCACAAAAAGGTGAAAATTACAGGTTGAGATAAGAACAATTTACTGGAAACAGCAATGAAATAAGGTAAGAACAATAACAGTAACAATATTAAGAACAAAAAGTGTAAGACAAAGAAACTAACTGCAGGGAAAAACCACAACAAAATACCAAATTTGTTCCTCCCCACCACACCACTTTACCCTGTCCTGAAGTGAGAGAGCTCCCCTTAGTCCTGCCCATTGCAAATGACATGAGATCCATGGCAATGACAATGAGTAACAGTAGGGTTTGGCCTCATGTCTTTCCTGGTTACAGTAAAAAAATTAACTCTGTCCTGGCTGAAACTAGAAAAGGACCAAATGTGAAGTCCTTCATCTGGAAAAGAAGCAAAACGGGTGACTGTCTATGGGAAGCAACTGTGTCAAAAGGGAATGTGAATATGTTATAAATAGCAGGCAAATGTGATCCACCAGTGTTCTGGCAACAAAGATGGCTGACAGCACCCTGGGCTCTTTTAAAATGAGTGGAGTTAGGAAATCAAGGGAACAGATTATCTCCCTCAGCACTCATGAGGGCACATGAGAGCATGGGAAAGACATCGGTAAAGTGGAATGAGTTCAGCAAAGAACTGTCATGATGGTGCACCTGCCATGTGAAGAGAGGCTAAGGGACCACGCCTGGCTTGTCTCAGAAAAGATCACTGTGGAGGGACCTGACATCTGCCTCTCACTGCTTATGTTGGAGTAATTGAGGAGATGGAACCAGGCTGTTCTCAGTGATGCAGAGCCATAGGGTAAGAGTTAACAGACATATGTTGAAATGGTGACTTCAGGAGAAATGTTTTCTCCACCAGGATGGTTAAGCAGTGATTGCCCAGAGAGGCAGTTCAGACTTTGTTTTTGGAGGTTTTTAAGATTCACCTGATCTGATCTGACAGCCAATTCTACTCTGAGCAGAAGGTTGGACTGGCGATTTTATGAGGTCCCTTCAAGCCTAAATTATTTAGAGATCATAGGATCCTTCAGTTTACACCAAGATTTCACTTGGTGCATTTGTATATGCCAGGCAATTGCAAGCTTGATGTGTACTGTGGGCAGGTTCAGTTCATCACATGTGCTCCTTTGGAAGGCACAGACCAGATTGTTTTTCCTTTACTTATGTGTTACTGTCCCATCCTGCAGTGGGTGTGCATCAACTTGAGAAAAGTTTGTTTAATGGTATTGTTTGTCCATGTCCTTCCTATTCTGTGTACCTGCTTTCTGTGAGTCCTTCCAGTGAGAGTATGACAGAATAAAGCAAATATGGTCCTACTACAACTCCCCTTTTCTTTCTGTGATACTGAGATGAACCAAATTATGTATCCAACCATTTATTTTTATAGACTTCTAATAATTGTCTTTTCTAGATTTGTTTGTGAATAAAGATTATGTTCTTTTCTCCTTTCATCTCATTTTTGGATGTTGCAAAATAAGTAAAGTACTAATCAACTTGTACTACTAATCAAATTTTGTGTATGATTCCTCCACATGGTTTGAAATGTAATATGATTAAATTCCTACTGTCTTGCAGTGTAGGAGTTGGAGGTCAGCCCAAGAGAAGAAAAAAAATTTGGAAATAGCCTAGAATATGTTATCTTCTTGGAGTTTGTGCTCTGTCCTAAAAAAATGCAGTAATGTCATCTCTGATGCAACCAATGACAACAAATTGTCTAGCAGCTATGATAAACATGATGATTAAAAAGTGTTTTTGTTAAGGATTGTGGCTATTTGTGCTGCATGGCATGAAATAAAATCCAGTTAAGGATTATCTCAATATGCTTTGATGTGCTGTGAGATACCTTGGTATTCATTAATGTGCTGCTATTTGCAAGATATTATCTTTGTTCCTTAGAGCTCTGGCTTCGGTGCACCTGCTCCTTATTTACCAGCAGATTTACAGAAAAGATTTCATGTTGGCTCATGTTCTCTCAGTTGATGGATGAGTTAAACTCCTACAGAAAGTTTTCCTTCTTAGCTCACTGGCTCCCAAGTTGAGGTTTTGATCATTGATGTTTCCAGAATAATTTGGGAAGCTTAGTAGAGCGTGTAGTTTCTGACATGGCATTTTGAAAACTTCACATCATATGAATACTTTGGAACTCTAAACCGTAAATATGCTACTGTATTGGTTTTATAAAAAATGCACAGTAAAGACCTTGATAAGTCATTGTCTGTGTCATGCTTGACATGAAAATCAAATAGATGCCTATTTGTTGTTCTCTGGGAATGTAAGAGCTTTCAAACTCCCAAACTTAGGCTCTCAGTATGGACTATCTCTTAGCTCTTCACTCTCAGAAATTAAAAAACTTGTAACCTTGCAGAGTAGAAGGGAAATTAATGAGAAACTGATGGAGAGATGATAAACATCAATAGGATTCTCATTTCTGCTAGAGGTGCCAACAATAGCAGCATTTTAATTCCAGGAGAATGAGTTCAGGGGCATTCTTTATTGTCTTGCTACTTGTGGTCGTCTCTTTTCTCAACCAGTTCGCCCAATCTCCAACAAGATTTCTTAAAGCTGAAGAGAAAGTCATGACAGCTTTCAGAGGTGCAAATTGGCTGTGATAGAGTTAGCAATACCCTCTGTCCACTGAAACTTCAGCAGCTGGTGCTTGCTTCACAGCCTCACAAAGTATTCTATACAGGACACATTGCTTATCCACATGATCATTATTACTGGTCCAGCTTAGCCAGAACTACACAAAGTTGTAAGTGAATGGATGCTCCCAACATTCCCACAACACATAGTGCAGTGTTGGACAGAATGCTGCTACAGACAGGGAGCTATCTGCCCTCCATCCAACCTCCTCTGTCCAAGGACACGGAGGAGATTTGTCATTTGCTATTCAAATATGTCATTTGCTGGGACTGCAGATCCTTGTAGAGATTTAGATTTGCTAATTTGAATTTCTTGGTTAACGTACTAAATAATGTGGTGGATTTAGAGAGTTGGTTAAATTTACCAGTTTATTTATTTATTTTTTGCTGTGAGGTATGATTTAGGAGAAGGGCAAAAACAGGTCCAAAACTTAAGACTATGAAGGAAATTTTATTAACACAACTAAAAGAATAGGAAAAAAAGATCAGAATGAATCTTTTAGAACACTTTCCCTCCCCCTGCCTACTTTCTCTCTTTTTTTTCAATTGACAATGTAGAAACAAAACTTGAGATTTTAAATCAGTTATTACTTCTGCAATAGTCTTTATTTAGCTCTTATAAGGTGCGGAGTTTTCTCTTGTTACAGTATGGAGATTTTTTTACAAGAATACAGTTTTTTCCTGACTTTGTATTTTTACAAATAGCAGCTGCTCAGTTTAGAAAATTTCTGTTATTGTGAAATTTTTCTCATTTTCACAGCCTCCTCACAGCGGAGTGAATGGGCCATGTCAACTTATGGGGTGTTATTTTTTAAGGACGAGTTGTTCAAAAGGAAAGGGTTTTTTCTTTTATTTTAATAATAATTTTTGTTTTTACAAACAGAGGGTTGGGTTTTTTTCCCTGAGCTACAGGGTTTTTTTAATTTTCATTTCTGTTTTTTTTTTCTGTTCAAGCTTTTTATGGCATTACAATTTTTTTAACATTTGTTTTGTTTAATTATGGCTGCCTCTGCTCAGGTCTACAGTTTGAACATTTTATTTCTTTATATTTTGGTTTTTTTAAGAAATTAAAGGAAATACTATAGTTTATTATAGTCCATCTCTGTGGCATTATCAAAAGAACTTTCAGCCTCAATACTAGGGCATTTCTTTATTTTCTTTTCATCTGAAACTTGAATTTTTTGAAGCAGGACTCTTCGTCTTTCCCTTCAGTTCCATCAGTGTCCATCTCCATTGCGCAGCCTCTCTCTCCCTCTGCTTAGGATGCCACAGTTGCTCCCCGCCTTGCTACAGAGTTATCCATCAGCAAGGAACACAAAATCTTGGAACTCCTTGGAGATTTTTTGTGTCTGGCTTTTTTGGGGGTTTTGTTTGTTTGTTTGTTTGTTTATTTGTTTTTTTCCAGACTGCTGAAATTCATGCACAGCTGTGAATTCTTTTCTGTTCAGTGTCACTCTTTGCAGAGTTACCTACACTAAGCATGACTTTAGTTACACTGCCCTGTTCTCTTTGAATGCGTGCCTTGTCCTGCACAGTTGTACTTAGTGTTAACTAGTAATTAATTACCAATGTTAATAACTGAATCAGAGTGCAGCTGATTTTTCAGCTCCTGGGCAGTCAATCAAGCTAAGAGTTAAGAAAAGATATCACCAAAATAAAAATACACCAAACCTATACCTTGTAAATGGAATTAATACTATTTGGAAGTCACTAAGACATCAAAGATGCAAAATTTGTGTGTGGTTTCAATAAGCCACTTTTCAACACAAATTTTATTTTAAAGCCTCAGAATGGTACACATGTTTGTTAAAAGCCAGCAAGTACAAATATATCTTTAAAATTAACTGGGAAAAACCAAACTATAAAATTAACTAGGAAAAACCAAACCATTTCTGGTTATTCAAAGTAGCAGAATATATAAATCCCTGCTCTGTACTGAAAGAGGCCTCATTAAAGTGTTTGGGTTACTAAGAAAAATATTTAAAATTAAGAAAATGTTGAAAGCAAAATTGTCTTCACTATTTAAAATGTTGAAAGCAAAATTGTCTTCACTATTTGACTCATCATAACTGTGTACTCTTGAATTACACAGCAATATGCATGTATTTTCAGCAATAGCACTGCATCGTTACAGTGAAATGAATATTGGAACAGGTGAGGGGCCTTCAATTAGGTTTCACTTAAGACTTCCAGCAAAGACAGGCAGTTCTTAACCAATACT
>VWYI01021721.1:562-26935 GCA_013399455.1 Anthoscopus minutus
CACAGATGTTTCCCAGCTATTTGAGCTCATCAGCTCCAGACTTAGATCCAAGCTTTGAAGCAGCAGTCTTTTGCTGAACAGGACAGCCAAGACTCTGGATCTCAACAATATCAAGAAGAATTAAGAAATTTGGAGTTTCCTACAGCTCTGCTGATTGGGCTCTAAGTCAGAGCATTAGAGAGATGAATTTCAAACTTAATCCTTGATAGGACCAAAGAGGAAACCACAAAAGAGAAAAATTAATTTCAGTCATTCAAATGTAGTTGAATATGCTCAGCTGCAACTTCAGGGAGAAATCAGAGAGGAAGAATTTAGCTGATTGGATTTTGAACCAGAAACAACTCCCACTAAAGTGCCAGATGTTCAACAGTAGTCACAAATAATAAGGGTTAAGCCCTATATCAACATTATCCAATCCTTCAAAATCCTTGACTGATGGGAGGCTTTTTACATGAAGGTAGGCTATTCTTCCAGCCCTGCCTAGCTTGTGAGATCAAGTGGAGTAAAGCAAAAGGACTGGCTACCCCAGCTAACAAATTAGTAGGATGAGAGAGTGAAAGCATGTGCTTCTCTGAGAATCAGGCTAACAATGTGGGTGGCAAAGAGATGGGAAATGGGTTGGAGGGAGTCAGTATGCATTACCACCCCTGATCCTCTGAAAAACTTGTTGACAATGGTGCTGCAGCCAGGGAGCTTTGGAAGATGAACAGCTTGGCTGGTGGAAAAACCTGTTCTCTGGCCACCCACACCATGGAAACCAGCAAGCAGTTGGCTTCAGAGGGATAAAAGGTTATTTCTATGGATGAAACACACTCAACAATTAAGGGTAAAGTGGCAAAGTTAGGCACTGAGTGAGTCCTAGCTGGCACCTGGTGACTGCAGCATGACTTGTGAGACACTGACACCATGACACCATCTGTTTATGATTTATGCTGAACAGACTGCATATAGAAACAGATGGGAGGTGTCAGGTCTGATCAGAATTGTTATGCTGGTGATTCCGCAGCACAATATATAGCCGACAGCCTTACTTTCCCACATACTTCTATAAAGAGCAAAGTGTTTACATTCATGTTACTCAGGGAATCATTCTTGCTGAATCCCCCACTGGACAGAATCCTAAACCTATACAGCTGGGACAGATCTTTATTATTGTATTGGGTGTCAATTTTTCTTGTTCAATAGTCCCAAAATAAGGTCCTAAAGTATCTTTTCCCGGCTAGTTCTCAAGGTAAAGTCAGAAACTTGCTGAGACTGCCTTCAAGTTTGCTATGAAGTGACTCTCAGGTCCTGCTGTTCTTCAGCACCACCATCCTTGCTATGTCAAGTCTCAGCTTTAAAAGGTTTCCTTTATTATTTAATGATTTCATGTAGTTGTAAAAGTTGAATTTTCATGACTGTGGAAAAAGATGATAAATGTAATTCAGACTTAAAATAACAGAAATCACTATTAGAAGGAAACTCCTGGGCTGTCTAACCTCTCACTTGGAGAAAGATTGTTTCCAACACTGGAACAGGTCAACCATGGTTTTGTTGAACTGGAGCTTGAAAACCTCCACCTTAAAAGACTGCAAAGCTGGGAAGCATGTTCAGAAGTCAAAATCCAGATATAAAAAACTTAAACCCTGTATTCTTCAAGACTGATTTATTATTTTTAACACAAACACCTGGCATGGTGAAGATGATTCAAGATGATTATTCTAATATAGATAATACACCATAAAGTACATTTTCTGCATTATCACTGTTTGTGGGCTTCATTCAGTTATTAGGAGATTTGAATCAATAAATATTGAATCAAAATAGCAAAAAAGAATACTACGGGTGAAGGCAACTGTTAAAAACTAAACTGATTCAAAACTTAAATTTTGTAGGAGTGCAGAGGCTTTCTAATATTTTCAGTTAGCTAAACTGGTTATGTACGACTTTCCATCAGTGTTCAGAGGGTTTTTTTTCACCTGAGGCATTCTCTAAGCAACAGTGCATTCACAACTAATTTCAAATAATAGCAATAGCAATAATAATAATAATAATAGTAATAATAATAACAAACAACAACAACAACAACAATAATAACAATAAATTAACTATCCCCTGAAATGACCAGGCTAGAAAACTACTGTGAGAAACCACACCAATGGGCAGTGTAGTGCCATGCATGTTCTGCCTTTGCTTTCCCAGTTTCTCATCTGGGTACAAATGTCACTGAGTGACGTGGGGCAGAAGATAAGTCCCCGTGTCCATGCTCACACACAAATCTGGGGTAGTCCTACCACAACCAGAGGCACTATATTTACAATAATGGGCTACATTTAATGGGCACAAGGGTGAGACAAGGCCTCTCATTTCACTTCCACTGATCACTGAGGATGTAAAATGTCTTTGGATGTGGCTATGAACATCTTAAACTCTAATGCGCCTTTTTATGAGTCAGAATAATACAGCTTCCACTGATTCCAAGGAACTCGAGCTGATTGACATCGGCTGGGCACTGTTCACAATAATTTTAAGCATGAATGTATGTGCCAGACCCTCAAAGTACAGGTAAGTAAAAGGACACAGAAATGGTTCATGCAGCACAGAGAGAGCTGGTCACCTTTCCCTGGAAGCAAGGGGATCCTGCCAATGCTGCTCCAGGGCACAGGACCACTGGTATTTAGCTGCAGGTCCCACTGCTACTGCAAA
Organism: Anthoscopus minutus; assembly: GCA_013399455.1. Lineage (NCBI taxonomy): Eukaryota > Metazoa > Chordata > Aves > Passeriformes > Paridae > Anthoscopus > Anthoscopus minutus. The sequence continues at coordinate 3,248 of VWYI01021721.1, forward strand.
AACAGGCACCTGAGCTGCTGGGAAGCTGAGTGGCACCCAAGAATAAAAAGCAGCAGATGGCACAGCAAGTTGTTATAGAAACAAACAAAAAAACTTTTTTACTTCTTCCTTAAACTAATTAGGCTTTCTGAAACTACAGCAAAATGGAGCATTGTACCACTTTGAGCTGGCACATGCTTCCTGGATATTGTGCCTTGGGCCAGTGCTGCAGTAGCAGTCACCAGTGTGGCATGTACCAGCCACTGCCCTTCCAGGACACCAGACACAGGGATTGTTTTGGGGGTTGTTTGCAATTAGTATATAGGTAAGAAAGAGTGGATTAAGAAAGTGTCACATTTAGGCTGAAGGAGTTTTTCACAATTTTCCTCTGGCCCTGGAGAAAAAACCCACTGCAATTCCCACATATGTGGGACTGTGTGGCTTCTCACAGTCTGTCCTGCCTTTTACCTACCTGGCATTATCAGAACTGATCCTGAAAATCACCTGCCAGATCAATCGCATTAACTTCCCAGGGCAAGATCCGATTTTGCACAGTAAAGATGCAGAACCCAGCTGGCCTGAGGGCAGACAGGTATGATAAAAGCATGGGTTCTGGTGAGGAGGACACTCAGGAAACTCTCTAGGAGCCACTTCCTCATTAGTCAGCACAGTGACTGGTTGGCAGCTAGGGACAGAGCCATGGGAAGAAGCTACTGGCAGAGACAGTTTCCCCATGTGTTTAGGGCAGAGGAGGGATGCTGTGACCTTTGGCAAGATGCACCCTCTCTCTCTTTCTGTGCCTGGTACTGATGCTAGATGGATTCCCTTCTGCTCAGCCACAAGCCACAAGCCCACACTTGAGCTGGTGGGTTTAGAAAAGAATCATGTTCAGTGCACTCACTGAACAGAGCTGGGGGGGTGTGGTTATGGTGGCACACCCAGTTTGTGGTTCAGGGAGCAAAGCAAGCTGCCCTTCCTCCAGCATCATCCAGTTCCCTCAGTTCAGCTTTACAGTGTCTAGACACAGGCATATAGGTACAGCACTGTCCCTGGACACCTAACACAAGGACAGCCAGCACTACACTGCAAAACTTTCCCCAGCCTCATCTACACTTGTCAGACATCTCACAGGCAGGTCAGCAGAGCAGGAACCAACTAGGGAGGATTTCAGACTTGGCCAAGTGTTCGAGGGGAAATGCTTTCATTTCTTAACTTTCCCTTAAAATAATGCGCACGATCTGTTCTGGGAACACCCACCCAGTGAAAATCCCTCTGGAGACTGCCTGCCAAAGCCTGTGAAAATCCCTTCTGGGAGCTGTGTCCGCTATTTCAGACACAGCCTGTTCATAGGAACATAAATCTGCTGTCCTCACTGATGAAGATTATTCAAGCTGGATTTAATGTGCCCAGGCATATCTTTCTTAACTTAGCTCAGATAACCACCTGCTACTTCACGTGCATTTGTTGCTCAGTACAGATCTCCAACAGAGTCCCCCTTGCTGCTGACAGCTGCAATGGGCTGCACATTCACCTTTTCCCCACCACCTGGCACAGTCTCAACAAAATTGGTGCTAGAGAGGAAGCCACTGATCTCTGCCCAAATATTTTATCTTTGGATCCTCTTCCATTGCAGCATTTTGCCACCTTGTCAAATCTGGAGCAAAGGACAGCTGGTGTTTAGGAAAAAAAGCAATAGAACATAGCACAACTCCCTAAAAACATAATACAGATGACACTTACAGAAACTTAACAATATCTGTAGAAAATTCCCTATATATATGATTTACAGGAGAATGGGTTTCTTTGCTGAACCTGACTGGAAGACCATATGGGAGCTATTTTGCCACAAAAGTTTTATTTGGGGGTCTAAACCACTGCAAGAGGATTCTGAATTCTATAGGTAATCTCTTTCCATTACAATAATTCCTATAGTAAAGAAGGGAGGTGAAGAGAGCAGGAATAAAACACATATGTTAGCACTTCTGCTGGCAACTTGCTGGATTGTTTAAAATCAAAGGAATCCCCACATTTTTAGGGATGTCAGAACATTGGCACATAGAGACCTTTGTAAGACTTGGCATAAGACAACACTGTTTTTACCCATGAGTATTTTGTGCTGCCAGCCACTCCAAACACACTCCCATCTCATCATGCTGCTGGCACCAACTCCACCTGCTGGAAACAACCTGACGTCCCAGCTGGATTCAAGTTTTCTGAATGCAATTGTTATATTTCAGAACTTGACTCTGCTAACATCCTTGGTGATTTTTCAGTATTAAAACCTCCAGAATCAACAAGTGCCTGGTGCTTTCATATCTTTCTGAATTAACTGATCAGATGTCCATCCTCATTTTAATGCAAGAATTTAACTCTGTCCATGTTCTTTAGAATTCACCCCTTTATCCAAGTATATCAGAAAATTAAATACAAGAAGTAAATTGTGCTTTCATTTTTTAGATAATTTACATGCAATCAATTCAAGCTGACTTAGTTAATCTTGTATGATATAACGTAGAAGAAATAATCACAATGAAAGATTATTTGTTTCTCTTAGCCAAGGCTCCTGGAACACATTACAAGCATTAGGCATCAGACTTCATGTTCACAGATCCCCCTAAGGGATGATCAGATACCCACCAACATCCTATGTACACATACTCAGAACTGAGGATTTCACATGGTTAGTCCAGTTCTGGATCCACTATTTTTAAGGCTCACAACTTTGAATTGAATCAAGGCTTCATAAGACTTTCACCTTCAAACTGAAATTCTACCCAGTAGGGAAACTACCCTGTCAGCTGCTGTTGCAGTCAGCTGTTAATTACCTTCACTGTTAATGCTTTGCTTCATACCTCCTGTGTCCTTTCATTTCCAAGAGATGATAGGCTTTTATCATCCCTTCAGCTGCCAAGCAAAGCACACTCTATTAGTATAAGTGTCACAGTGTGGATGTTTATCAGCTGAATAAATTACTGCTTAACCTTTCCTTTAAGTCAGCCATATTTTTATTACTCTTAAATTCCTATTTTCCAGTTGATAAAGAGGAATATAGCTGATATCTACACAAGACAATAAACATACATTGCAGAATCTTGATACTCAAACCTCTGTCCCTGATGCTTTCCTCTAACTGACATTTCTGCTTCTCTCCTAATACTGTTTAACAGCAACACAAACTGGCATGTGCTGGGAAATTCAAGCATACGGATTGCAAGGTGGTAGAATACATGCATTATTAAAACAGTATTTTAAAGAGCTAAAGATCTGCTCACTCAGATGAACTAATACAAATCTTGTGATTCAAGGGACAGGAAATTGTTAGGAGTTGTACTGAATATTATGATCAAGTCCAAATTAATTATTTGCAAGAAAGTTTGATTTGGGAATCAGCAGTAACATCGGGATTTTTTTAAAAAATTGTGTGCTAAATCCACAATTTTCTAGGTTTCCTACCTGTTTGCTGAAATCAAACACATTCAATCCTTGGAAATGTCTAGAAAATACCTAACTTTATTTTTTTGTTCAGAACTTTTCAAAATAATCTAAATGAATATCCAGTGCTCAGATATATGCAGATATCAACAGTCACAGGAAAGTTCATGTCATGTTGTGTTAGTGAGTTTATGAGATTGCTGGAATTTTCCCCAGTAATTTAGTGATTTTATTATCCTAGTATGCTTATTTTTGCAATAGGAAGATTAAACTCATACTTTTTGAAGATACATCAAAACACCTTCATTAGAATTCTGTACGATTCAAAGTTTTTCTCATGAGTATAAATCACTGCAGTAGCTATGATGGTCTAATAATACCAGAGATAAAATTTGAGATAAAACCAGAATCTGTTATTAGAAAAAAAAAGTATTAATGAAAATATTTGTATTTTCAAAATATATCACCTAATCTAATAAAAGAGTTGCTTTCATTCTATCAAATTTTGCAAATGTCTTGAATCACTTTTGGATCATTCAAATATCCCAGATTTTTTTTTTGCAGCAAAACAAAAAGGTAATTGCAAACATAGTCCTCAGAACATTTTTACTTCTAGTTACATCAAACATTGCCTTCAAAATTATATGGAAATTCTTATAATTTCATACTATTCTCAGTGTAAGTTTTCCTAGAAGAGCGAGGCTGTAAATTTGACTCAATACTAGGAATGATTATTTACAGAGCTCTTTCATCAACAGTAAAGGTATCGTCCATATACTATGTGAGTGGAACAACTAGGTTTTTTTATTAAAAAAAAAAACAAAACCAAACCAAAACAAACACAAAACCTAACAAACAAAAAAAAAACCAGCAAAAGCCCCACACAAACAAACAAACAAACAACAAACCAAAAAACCGAAACACAAATCTTCTCAAAAAGAGCTTTAAAAAATAAATTTCCTTTTGATTAGTCTCTCACTCCTGGAAAGACATTTAATCATTATCAAAGTGCGTCAAGTGATAATCTCGTATATGGCAATCAAGTGCAGGCACAACTTTGACGCCGCATCTCACATGCAGAGTGAAAATGTTTCTGTAGTTTATTCCAACAATTAAAATCTTTAGCCTTTTGCAGGAGCTGAACTGCTGTGTAAGCTCAGAAGGACACAAAGACTCAGCTGAAAATGCACTCAAGATTCTCAGTGAGCTCCCTCAGGTTTCACATCAGGTGAGGACTGTCCAGCCTATGGATTTGGTGAGAGCACTGTACCAACACTTGCCATACGAGAGCCTCTATTACTGCTTCTGTCTCAGACTGGCCATGAAATAATGCTTCAGACTGACTGCTGGGACTTCTCCCATCTCTGGAGTATTATCAGTACTGAGAAAATGTTGACAATTTGATAATGAACAATTATCATTTGGGAAAAATGAGAGAGAAATTGAAAGCAAACATCTGGTAAATAGAATTAAACATATTCTCTCATCACACATTAGACGTGCTCAAATCACAGAGTATCTGCTGCAGGTCTGCTGCTCAGCATACACATTTACACATCATGGATTACAAAACTTTTCTCTCCTTCTAAATTAGCATTTAGTCTGATGCAACTCTGATAACTGCTCCAAAATTACTTGCTTACCAGCCACTGCAATACTGCATCATGAGCATGCAAAAATCCTAATGTCCTATGGCACTCAATACTTTCGCATTTTCTAACCTTAAAATCCTTCCTCCTCCCTGCAGTGCTCACTTAGTGACTTTTGTCTACAACTCCAGCACCAGCTCCCCCCCAAGCAGGCTAAGACCTTGAGCATTATGAGCTTCGTGACTGTGGAAATTCTGTCATCTTATTCATACCACACCTACTAAAACTAGACTGCAACAATGTATGAGGACACAAGAATAGGCATTTGTTGAAAAGACTTTAAAGTATCTATTTTTGCAACTGGACATGACATGACTTTTTTTCATACCAAAAAATTAGTTTTTGCAGTCCTCTTCTAAATTGTTATCAATGTTATCTGTTAGTTAAGTAGAAAAGGGATATGTCATTTTTCTAACAGCTGTTTTTTGCCAAGCAATGTACTCTGTAAGTTTCAAGTTAGTTTATTTATGGAACTATCATGAAGTATCCAATCACTTCTTAAACAAATCCTTAAAAATCCCTTCAACAAAAAACCAATAACAGAAAGCAGAAAAATTACTTTTTTTTTGCCTTCCTTTTATTCTAGAGGTAGCCTACCTGATAATAAGCTTCCATTAAATGTTAATAAAACAAAGGTTACATAATTCACTACCCAGCAAGGACTAAGCAGGATAAATCTAGATACTAATGATGGTTTGTTTGGGATTAATGGTAAGCGTTGGATTAGTTGAGGGCTTCTTGGTATCTGCATTCCCCAGCTCACAACAAAAACTCCAACAGCAAAAGGCTAGTGCCACCTTTGGATGAAAATTCATATTATATCCCTTCGTCAATCTGATTTTTTGTTCTGCTATTTGATTAGATATTTGGTCTTGCTTTCAGAAAGTTAAGTAAGATTTAATCAGAAAATTGTTTTTTTCCTTCTCTCTTGCCTTCTTTTTTCTTCCATTCAACTCTAATTTTTCAGCAATAGATAAAGAGTTCTTCCCTCTCCACAATCCTCATATGATAGCTCTTTGGAGTTCATTCTTGAAAATGTATCAGAAGTTCTATTAATTATCATGATACTTGATTAAAGCCCATTTGTAAGATATTTCCACAAATTGTTACACATTTGAGGGAGACAAAAAAAAAATAAATCAGTGGAACTTTTAACCCAAGTTTAGGTAAAGGTTTACATTGATTCTTATTTTGGTACTTCACACATTTCCAGACTTGTCCTTATTTTACCCTGCTTCAGATAGCCAGAAATATCCCCATCAGTCATCAAACCTGCAGCACCTCATTCATCTCACTAAGAAAGGACTTTTTCCTTTTGAAAGGCTGTGTCCAAAAGTGGTATACTGCCTCTGGCTGAAATGGAGTTCACTTTCTTCACAGGGGACCATGACCTGCAGTGTTCTGAGTTTGTGACTAGAACAGCCTTACTTAACACCCCAGTGGTTTTGGCTACTGCTCAACAGTGCTTGCACAACATCAAAGCTTTCTTGTTTGTCACTCTGGAGGTGGGCAAGGATTTGGGAGGGAACTGAGGTGAGACAGCTGACACAAATTGGCCAAAGGGATACTGTGCATCCTCATACTCAGAGATAAAAATCTTGGGGTAGGGGATGGAACATTGCTCAGTCTGGCTGGACAGCAGTCTGAGAGCAGCACTTTCCCTCTACTCTCCTTCCTTCACTTTTGAACTGTCTTTACCTTAACCCAGGCATTTTCTTGCTTTTATTCTTCTTGCTGTGTCCCCTACCTCACTGCAGGAGGCGTGAACAAGCAGCTGTGTGGGTGCTTAACTGCTGGGTCGACCCACACCAGGATTTGTAAAACTTGTGTCTCTGCAATAGGCACATGGAAACATCCAGCTTCTTGTTCCTTAAGACAAAATAGTAAAGCATTACTGACAATCAAATCTACAGTCATTGTTGGTATTAATAAAAAGTGGAGACAGTAAGCAAAAATCCCAGAAAGGCAAATGATACAATTTGCTAATTGGCTTTGGTTTTCCATCTCTGTGTGGGTTTTATCATTACATGTGAGCTTTATTTTATTTCAGGGGCTCTGAACTTATTTCTAATAGTAGTACTTTCCAGTCTTTATTGGATGATCCCCTGGAGACCTTGTACTAAGAAAATAATGTGCTCAACCAAAACCTTTACTTCCTATGTTCAGACATACTTCTACAGCAACATGAAACAGATGCCATTTAATCTACCACACACATAGGCAAGTGACAACTTGAGAAAGATGGTCTGGAGTGAATCAAATCAAAAGAAGGGCCTTTTCTTGATGATTTCCCAGTGCAACCAATTAAGTCCACTCCCTGCATACCATGTGGCCTTGTTTTTCAATTTTTCATGATTTCTTTTTGCTTAACAATTCCCCTTATCCCCTTAGGGATGAAAGGACAAGTGTTTGCTTTCAACTGAGGAAATGCTCTGACATCAATGCCCCTCTATTGCCATCTTATTTCTAAAGCTTCTGATTGCAAAGTTTGGCCAGCTGACTTATTTTCCTCTCTGCAAGAATCTCTTACACTTGAGGAGAAAATTCAGGATCATCTGAAAAAAAAGGTTCACAAACCACACATCAACAGATAACTGAAGTGATATGACTACTAGCATGTGAGTCCTAACACAACCATTTATTGGAGAAAAGACTCATATTTCCAGTTTTTTCATATGCCTCTACCACTAACACCTGAGTGCCTCTACCTCATTTACCACTTGAGTAAAGGTCAGGTGAATGTAAGAATGGTGTAGGTCAGAAGATTTCAAACTCCTGACATGCTGGGAAGATCTAAAGAGTACCTAAAAATCATATCTTGTATAAAAGCATTTCTTGTTCATGTTTTAAGTGAAAGTCAGTCAATGAAGTAAAGTGCACAAGCAAACCAACTACTCTTTTTATCCAAATGAATTTAGTACATATCCTAAACGGAACTCTGGAGCTGCCAGCATGTATACATTTAATAAAATGAAGACAAACCAAAGTAAAAGAGTAAATGCAGTTATTTTCTAAGTTCAAGCTATGTTTCTTGGCTCATCCAGCACACAAAGCCACCTTTACACTTCCATGAATGCAAGGCCATACAAAAAAGATTATATCCCGAGATAAAAACGCACATCTCCAGACTGTGAGAGGTAGATGAAACCATTCAACGTGTATTTCATCCCTGTCCTGCCAATATAAAATGCAGCAGCAAGCAGGTCCTTTCTGCCAATACAACACATTTATTCTATCACTAACCCACCACATGCCTGCAGTCCCTGTCCAGGTTGCTTATGTTGGGCCTGACATTCACTCAGGCCATGATCATACTCAGCTTTAACATCATGGTGGGACACACCCAGTGACTGAGACCTGACCACTTTAGTAATCACAGAGTGTGGACCATCACTAGGTTTTACCTTCATGACTGCAGCCAACTAGTTTTAAAAGTAGTTACCCGGTACCCAAGACAGGATTTGAATCCAGAACACAAATCCCAGCAGATGCTGGAAAAATGCATCCAAAAAGCTGGGAAAATATTTGGCCAGAGGATCCAGCCTCCCAGGCTGGCTAGTTCAGGACATCAGCTGCAGCAACAGAAAAATAATTTGCAGATTCTCATGAAAAAATTCACCAGATCATGTAGTTCACCACTAATAAGCAACACTCTGCTAGACTTACAGTACCTCAAGCCTAAGCACATGATCCCAAGACAATGAGCTTGTGGCCATATCATACCATCTAAATTTCTATACTACCTTGCCCACAAAGTCTGACTCCACATCCCGTAGCCAAGATGCTAACATAGGCAGAAGCCAATAGGCTGACAGTGAGTTTTGCCCCTCTTTTCTTTCCCTGACCAGATGGGAGTCTTCCTTTTCTTCAGCAAGCAGATAGAACTGATGTGACAGCTAGCTCTGATCTGAGAAAAGGTAAAGAATAAATTCTGTTCCAGGGACACTGTCAGACCCAGCACCATCTCACCTTGCTGTCTCTCTGGAGCAGCCTCTGGCTTTCCAGCAGCCAGATTACTACCTCCTGATCCACATTAACCTACACATTCCCTCATCCACCACCCCAGGAAACTATTAGGCCCTTGTCCAACACTTTTAAGAGTGGCACAGCTGCAAAGGGTACAATACCAAAGAAAAAAGTCAGCATTGTGAATTATGTGATTGTAGATAAATGCATTCCAAAATTTAACAACATAGTAGGCAGTACAACTCCAAATAGTCAGCTAATGTGCAGCGTAATAAAAATTTATGGACACAGAAATACAAGTTGATTTATGTGTGAGGCTGTAAGTACCAGCTGAAACAAAAAAAGACCTTTCTCTTGCAATGCTAGCAGAAATCCCATGTTGCCCAGAACCTCAGCACTAACCCCTGACTTCCAGTGCTTACATAGCCAGGCCCTCCCCATGGCCTCCTCCAGAGCAGACAGTGCCTCACAGCGCTCAGCTCAACAAGAAAGTCACGACTGACGCCCTAAAGATGTTTGTTCCACATATGGTTGCAGCTCACACTTCATTAGTGCCTGTTCCTAAATGACAAGTTTATCTGCTGCTTTGACGTTAGCTGGCTCACGCCTGCCTAACCATATTGCAGGCAACACGACTAACCCAACAGCACTTTGGTTCCAAGAAATTCCATGTTCCATGTAATTTACTTATCTGGTGAAAAATCATATGCTGGCAAAACCCTTTCAAAGGCAGTCATAGCAAATGGGATGTCTCATGAAGTCTGTAACGTTGCTAATCAAGCACTAGTGTCTGACACCATTAGATGTTTACATAGTCTGGATCCACTCACTGGATCAGTGGGCCTACAGGAACACTCTTGGGGTAGGCAGTCACAGGCAGTACATCCCAGAAACTTGGGTATTGTTTTCCTACTGTAATTTATTGTCAGTTAACGCCAACTTCTGATTGCTCATCTGAGTGTTGGGGGGTGGGTGGGAAAGCACAAACACCTCCATGAACAGCTCTCCTCCCTCTTTCTACTGTCAACTTCTGATGGGTCACAGACCAGTAACAGTCAGCCCATCCCACTTGCCTCCTAAGGCAGTGGGTGAGGCAGGTAGCTGGGGTTGCATGGTAACAGTCCCACCTGCTGCTCTTTCCTACTGTTTTTCCATTGCCACTCTAAGTCTTTATGTTTCCAGCTCAGTGTGCACACTCAGATGGGTCCTTGTGGGGGGCAGTGGCCCGGCTAGTGGTTCTCCCATCCTCCCCTGGAGAGAAGACAGCTTCTAGGAACTACCTGTATAGCATGCTAGTTGGATGCATTACTCCATCTCCTTCTTCTGCTTTGCTCTGAGAGGGGTTCTTCTGCAAACAGCCTTGCTCAAGGCTCAGAGCTGAATGCCTCTAACGTAGCTGAGGAGCTTGTGGGGTCCCAGCCCCGACACCTCCACAGGCTACAATAGGTCCTCACCCTGGTGTGAGATGCCTCCAACCCCTGTCCCTCAAAGGACCCCTCCCTTGGTGTGGGTCACCTTCCAAGAGCAGCCACCCTCAGAGTGTGGTGCCTCTGGCCCCCTGCAGCTGCCACTGCTGCTCAAAGGCATCAGTGCTGATGGCCATGGGCTGCCCACGCCACGGGCCACCCGTTCTGGCAGCAGCGATGGCCACGCGCCAGGCAGGGCAGCCCACAGCCCCCACTGCCACATGGCTGTGCAGCACCCAGCTGCTCTGCATCACACAGCTTAAAAGTGTTAGAGACAAACTATTAGGAAAAAGAAAAAAAGCAAAAGAAAAAAAGCAATCAGTCTACCCTTGCTCTTACAGCACTAGATAAGTCAAAATATTGAAATATTATTAAAGTAGAACAGCACTAATACTTCAGCAGTCTTTGACATGAAATTGTGGAAAATCCTCTCATTATTTACTTTGGATTTGTTTATCTGTTCTAGATTTGGGATATTTTTCCCCTGCAGATTTCCATTTGTTACAGCATATATACTAACACTGGGCTGCTATTGCTATGCAAATTGTTTCATTCAGATTTCTTTTTATAGTAGCTTTTGTTTCAAAGGCTTGCATAACTTGCTAAGGAACTCGCATTTTAAAAATACACATACTGAAAACAAATTAACATTTTCTGCAGGAGGTTTCAAATAACTGTACAAAGGGGAGCTAAAAAGGAAGAAATCAATTATCCTTTTAAGTTGTGTATCAGAAGTGAGACTTTTTAAATTACTTGAAGGTTATAATGAAGGAGCTTGTTCAGACACAGAATACAATTTCAAACACAATGCCATTTCAGAAGGAAAAGTTTCTTTGGTTCCAATAATGTACATTCCTGAAAAGAGACTTTATTTGTACCAGACACACAAACATCCTGCTTTTCCAAAGAAGCTTCCTTAATATCCACAGTGAACTGAATCATCAATGTCCTTTGGCCTGCACAGCTCCAGCCTCAGACCACCCTGAGACACAACATGTGCCCTGCAGCCACAAATGCATACACTGGGTCTTAATGGTGCTGCATGTTCTAGAGCACAGAACCTGGAAATGGGCAGGTGAACATGGGAGGCAAGATGTCACACAAACACACAGCCTAGACATGAGTTGAGTTTGTAGGACAAAGGATCAGTCTTTACTAATAGCCATACCAGTTTTGATTTCAGCTTGTATCACAAACTCTGACTTTTCTTCTTTTTTGGTTTGGTTTTTCAACCATCAAAATGGCTTGCAGTTGCATTTATACTGGGAATTCTTTTCAAGCACATGACAGGCACAGAAAAAGTGCACTGAAATTCTTTGCTTACTTTCATCTGACCATTGCAGGAGAATGTACTTTTCATCTCTGAACTGCAATGTGTGAACTACCATGTTCTTTTAATGATGTAGCTAGTAGTAACTAGCCAAAAGGATTCTGAAATTAGTTATTGCTACAGCTTCTGAATATGACGAAAAGCATACAAAAATATCTAGAACTTCCTTCATCTTTTACTATTCAAGACAGCATTATAATCCTCAGGAATGCAATATTCTGAAAAGACAATTCTGCCCATCAAATTTCACTAAGTCATGGAAAATTAGACATGTTTTTTATTCCCAGAATAATAGAAACAAGGAAAAAACTCCATGTTTCAAACAGTGACTGACAGTCTTTGTAACTTCCACACATTATCGACTGTATTATTGAGATGTTTATTCCATGAATTGCATTATTTAATCAGACAGTAAAGAACAAGCAGCAATGCAGGGGCAGACAATTTCTATTCTATTCTATTCTATTCTCTTCTATTCTATTCTATTCTATGCTATTCCTATTTCCATTTCCATTTCCATTTCCATTTCCATTTCCATTTCCATTTCCATTTCCATTCTAATATTCAATTTATTGACTCAAGCATTCAAACCAAGGACAGCCTTGTCTCATACAGGCATCCCCAAAGAACAGCAACTCTTCTCTCAATGAACAGTCAATACTCCGCAAGTATTATGAGGTAACCCCCAAGCTTTCTGAGCTACTGAGACTCTACATCCCAATTTTGGTTTGATTTTAGAACTGCCTCTGGCACAAGCTGAAAAGACTAGAAAAGCAGAAACAACAAAGCATTGAGTTGACTAAGAGTTCACAGAAAAAAAAAAAGCAGAGCTGCTAAGTGCCCCAAGTGAACCAAGGTGGTCTCTGAAAGAGCCAGAATGTATGAAACTGCAAACTGAGTGAGAAATTCAAGGATGCTGCTTTAATGTACTCCTCTCTCGAGCTTAGTTCCCCTAATTTAGAAAAAAAAGGGCATTTGAGCCAACCATCCATCCACTGTATCCATGGATAAAGAGATAACTCCTAAGGGGAAGAAATCCACAGAGACTCCTGGAGACGTGGTGCAGAAACTCAGATGATACCAAGGGAAGATCTCAGCTTCTCATGGTCTCCAGAACATCCTCCACTTTCCATAGGCAGCAAGGGAGCACTGGGCTTCTATTCACCCACATGACATACGTGGTGCTATACCTAGTAAAAGAGTAAGTGCTCTTCAATCCATACACCACAGCAGATCATAGAACACTTGTACCCATCCAAGTAAGAGAAAAAAGTCCAGAGGAGGTAGTTATGCTAAAGCAGAGTAGTAAAAACATACATCACAAATAGGCTGAAGCTGACAATTCAGAAAGTAATTCTTAAGTATTTGCCACAGGAATATAATTAGACAATCTGCCTGTCTTCACCAGTTTCATCCTTCCCCTATGTCTTCCCTAAAGCATACCATTTTATCAGCATAGATAGATGCCAAATCAAACTAGATATCAGAGGTGCCTTGCTACTAAATTTCAGCTGCTTGCATAGCAATGCAAGCTACTTACCAACTCCAGGACTACAAATTTGCTAGACAATCAAAAAGAGAAAGCTTGGAGTCAAACTAAAGCAGTTGACTTGACAATTTTCACAATAATGTAAATAATGCTATATTTCAGCAGATCTCATCAGTCACACTAATGCCAAAGCTCTGTGCAATAAGCAGTGTGTGGCACTGCTAGGAGAGAGATTTTACACTTGTACATACATAAGTAGGCAGCAGACTTTCAAAGTGTAATACCTTATTCAGAGATTTCCCTGCATCTAGAGGCACAATACACAGAAGATGTTGCAGAGCACTTGCAATCAAAAATTAAGGCTAACAGAAGTTTACACTTAGGAAAATAGCACTGTTTTAAATACTATTTCAGAAAGCTTATGTAATTTTTTAAAAGGAAGTATCATAATGAAAAGCCATTTAACATGAGGGAGATTTTTCAGTATTGAGCAGCTCAACTACAAAAATTTCCTCTAGTTCTGGATTTCATACAATAACATTGCATATGGTTGAACTATCTAATGAATAACAAAGTGGCAGAATAGTATAATCAATACAATGAAATAAAAAGCAGAAGTAAATATCAATTAGTCCATCAAGTTGCACAAAGTTGTGTGTTCAAAACCATACAGACCAACACTTTGACCAGTGACAGTGGAGCGCTGCATTTATTAAAACTTCATGAATAGACAAGAAATTAAGAGTCTTGTAACTTCTTGTTGTTGGTGTCAACCCAGTATCAGCTGATAAGGTGGAAGTTTCCAAGAATACCCATGATTTGCCTTTAGTGCTCTTCTGCATCTGTGTCATTGATACTAAGTCTCATTTTTGCTTCTCTCCCCATGAGAATGCACAAAAATTCCATTTGTAACCTGGTACTCCTAACCCTGCCCTTAGCCATAACTTGAAGTATGAATCAAATAAATCACCCAGCACAGAACACTTCATAAGCAACTTGCAACCATCAAACCTAGACCTGCAGACTCTGCTGTGTGATCAATGAATTTAATTCTTTATGATGCTGTTCATAATCCTAACCTAACCTCATCCTGGAAAAAAACATACACTGTTATCTTCCTCCGATATGAAAGGTCTTCAGAAGCTGAATAATTAGCCACTAAAACTTTTCAAATCTTAAACTCATGCTTCATTCTATGGGGAATAATTGACAAGACACCCATAACTCTCTCAAGCAAACCAAAACACCATCTCCCTAGAAAAGCCATCACAGTTTTGGTTATTCCTCCTTCCTTCCACATTGCCGAAAGCTCTTTCTTCACTCCATCCATACTGTATTTCCAAACCAAGAGTACCAAGGCAGATATCCTTTACTAGTTTTAAAGAAATGTTCAACTTTAAAGAAAACATATTGCCCCCTGACTAGATGAATTATTTTAGAACCACTTCAGCATTGTTAGAGCCTATGTTCTGACAAGCAAAGGGAAATTCCATTCACAGATCAAAAAATAACTGTATTATTTGGAAGCTGTTTGTTTCTCAGAAAACAATCAGCAGAACAGTCCTGCCAATGTAGGAGTAAAATTACCAGAAGCACTCAAGTGCTGTACTCTAAGGTATGTAACTATTGACTTGTATGTATGGCTCACACAATGCAGTCTCTAGCTGCTTTTGAGAGCATGCTTACACGCGTTAAAAATACAATCTTCAATTTGGTGTTTTAAAAAAAAAAGTAAATTACCCATTTCCATACATGAGCTTAAAGGCAATCATTTTTATATGTAAATAACAGCAAGGCTACTACTCAAATGCTCAAAATGTCCAGTCTTTCTAATGGGCTCTTTGAACACAGAGCTACACTTTCCTTCAATGGATATTTGCATTAAGTTGTCAGCTATGACATAAAACTTGTGTACACATGAAATAAAGACTACATATTGTAACTGGCCAAAGGCAGTGCACAATATTGCAGGAAATACAATCATTAATATGTGGGGGTGTAACTTCATTACTTTTTCATAATAATTAGGTTCTTCAAACAGTTAGACCAGACTACACAGAATGGACATTAGGTGCAGTTTTACAGGATAACTGTCATGCAGGATTTTACAGCCATTCAGCTCAGAAAGCATGGACTGTATACATGCTATCCAACTTCTTCCAGTTCAACATTTATATTTTTTTTTGCCTCTTCATACCAGAGCCAGAAGAATTTTACATAAGGAAAAATATTAACTTCTTAATTAAGTCCTGTTGTTCCAACCAATGGAACATTAAACTACTACTCAAATCTCTTTTTAAAAATTCAAAGATTAAAAAAAAACCCAGTGCCCAGAAGTAAATAAAACCATATTCCACACAACAATAGTATTTTGACACTCCTGGAAAATAAATAAAAAAATGAAAAGTCTCACTGAATTTCTAGAATAAACCCAGTGTTAACTATTCAAGTCATTTGTACACAGAAACACAAAAGCTGTGCTGAAAAATTGCTACCATCAACTCCAAAAGGAAGCAGATTAGGATCATGGTTTGCAATATCAGAGTGGTTTTTGACTGCAACAGAAACTAAATTTAGACACAGTTACATAAAAAATACTAATAGCCTTAACACTTTTAATCAGCATAAGAGGTTTAGAGATACACAAATGATTTAAAGTCTGTTGACTAGTTTTATACTGCTTTTGCAATATTGTGCATTAGTAAAATCAGGGATATTATGAAAGAAATACTAAAGCATAATAAAATTACATAAAACTTGAAAAGCAGGCTATACAGAGTGACTCCAAACACTGATATTAAGAGAAATGTTACCAGAGTATGTCAAAAATATAGTATCTCTATAGATTCTTGCAGCATGGAGATCAACCTACCCAGGTAATGCAACCCAAGTACCTGGTAGGCTCAGAAAATAGGTTGGACTCTTTATAAATTCAGTATTAAGTTGTGTGATCCTACAAAGGGCAAAGAATAAAATGCTTACTATCTTCATACTGTTGCAAACTGCTGATCCATGACTAGCACAACAGCACAAAGCAATCTGGCAGCCTTTCAAATGCCAAGTCTGGCACAGTGACGGGCAATATGCTCCGCCAGCTGTGCAGCTCCTTCAGGAGCTGCAAAACGGCAGTAAAAGTAATTCCCTGGTGATTTTTCAGAGAAGTTCATTACTATGTCTAGCAGAGCACCTGCCAATAATTTAGGAAGTATTGATTACATCGTGCTCAGGGTTTTTTCCTCCATGAAAGTTAAACAAGTTCTCTCAAAACAACTGAAGATATAATACTGCCATAATAGAAATAATTACTTGGATATGCTATACCTGTTGCCCCAGACATGTAAGTAAAATCACAAAATGAGTGGCAATCTTATCACATCCACTATCACACTTGTTGATATGCAATCCACACCATGAAAACATTTTTAGGTTCACATATTGAAGCATATGCAACAAGCTAGTTAGGTAAATGTGGGTAAACTTTCTTTTTTGCTGACCTTTTTTTTTTTATTTGACAGCTCACTGCAGTGGCATCAGAAAGCAATCCTGAGTTGCCTGTTCCCATCATTGCATCCTAGGTAGACACAGAAATTAAATGGCTGACAGTCCTACTAAGTTTTAGTGATGATTAAGTTCTAACTATGTCCCATTTTTAACTTTCAATGATCTTTCAAAATCCTCTTGCACAATTTTACTACACAATTTGAGTGTTACTGCTAACAGATATATTACCTTCCTGCCTCAGGATTATTTCTGAGAAACTTTGGTAGCAACAGTTGAGATAAGCATACTATAAAACTTATACAGATGGACTTAAAAGACTAAAACCCCCACACTTTGAAGCAAGTACTGTAAAATAAAGTATACTGAAAAATAAGATATGGTAGCTGGTCAGTCATATTTTTGCTCTTTCTACAAAAATATAAACAGCTGGAGAGGAAGCAGTTCTCTGGATTTAACTGCAGTGGTTTTACATAAAACTACAACCTTAAACACCAATAAAAGGTTATCTTTCAACTTCTAGACTATTAATCTCTTTTCTTTGCTAGAACTCAACAATCTAAACTACCTTATTCCAAATTAGAGCACCTGTTCTTATTTAGAGCCATAAAGCACTTGAGTAAATACTATGCTGTGTATAACAACACGGTTCAGAACTGGTGAAACAACTAAAGAAAACTTCTTTCAGACAAGGCAACTGAGTTAAGTGACAACTTTAAGAAGGTATCAATGAAACCACCAGTTGAGAAATTGATCACTCTAAAAGCTGTTGCTTAAGAACCGCTCATTCTTCACACCTATATATTCCTATAAAATAATTAGCCACAAAGGAAAAAATAATTTTGCTTGCATCTAAAAACAAAATCCCTAACATTTTGAAGATGGAATTTTTATTTACTTGTGAAAGTTCTGACATTGTTATTGACATTAAATGTTATGCTTTATTTTCTACAACTCAAATATCAGCAAGGGCATGGTAGCCACTACTACACAACATGATGAATACTCTCCATTGGTTTCTCATATAATTTTCCAGAGTCAGTTTTACAAAAACTGGGCCAAGTTCAACAGAAAGCTTGTGGTTTGGGTTCTATTATTTTTTAATTGACCACCACTGCAAATTTATTTAGAATAATTTGTCAAAAGTAACTTTTAGTGAAGTTTTTATCCAAAAAGCTGCACTGAAAATGAAAATGAAAAATATTTAAGAAAAGCCAGTAGAACTGAAGTAATGTGTCTGTTCATTACCAAAATTGATGACTGCCAGATTGCAGTTACAAACAGTATTTTTTGGCAGATGCTTAGCTCATTATCATTCAGCTGTTGAATCACAGATCCAGCTTGCATCACCTAAGAGGATTATACAACAACAGGCAGGTTTTTACTGCTTAAAGCTCACAGAGCAAACTTGTTTCTTCTGACCTTAGGAGTTTGTATGGATCTTTTCTTCCAGGAAAACAGTTACAGAGCTTACTTGAAGTTCTACTAAATAATGCAGGAGTGGGGTTGTTTTTTGGATATTTAACTCCTTATCACAGTGGTAATACATAACCTATCAAAGCCACTAAAACTTGAAATTCACTATATGAAACAATCATGTTCTCCCAAGTACTCATAACTATATTTCCTTCTACCACTGTGAGGAAGTGTTAAAGCTGAAAGAAAGGATCAGTTCACTTACTACTGAACTGCAACCACTCCTCAGAGTTCCTCTGCCAGAAAACACTAAGACACCCTTTACAATATAGAATTAAGAATTTTACTAATATAATTAATGCAGTTGATGTGAAACAATAAACTCTCTCATCCCTTCGTTAAACTGGTCAAGCAGTGTGATGTACATTAACAATTCACAACATATACTGCTTATCATGCCATTTTAGATCATCCAGACCATTACACAAAAATATTTGTCCTTCCAGTACCCTTCATAGAAATGAATTTCTACAAAAGCTTGTGTTGTTATAAAGGAAGATTTCAACCTCACTGGAAATAAAAAAACTGCTCTTAAAAAGATGATTACCACTCACTTCAACTCTGGCTAACCACCCTGTTCTGTACTTGCAGGAAACAAGTCACACAACAAGACTCCCAAAACAAGTGCAGTTGATGCAGGATGGACATGATCTGGCAATGTGCTTTTTCAGCCCATTGTATCCTGGACTGCATACAAAGCAGCATGGCAGCAGAGTGAGGGAGGGTATCTGCCCTCTACGCCACTCTGGTGAGACCCCACCTGACACACTGCATCCAGCTCTGGAGTCTTCAGCACAGGAAGAACATGGACCTGTTGGAGCAACTGCAGAGGATGGTCACAGAATGCTCCAGAGGGCTGGAGCACCTCTCCCATGAAGGCAGGCTGAGAGAGCTGGGGTGGTCTAGCCTGGAAAAGAGAAAGCTCTACGGAAACCTTAGAGCACCTTCCAGTAATTAAAGGGGTCCTACAGGAGAGCAACTTTTTACAAGGGCGTGTAGTGATAGGACAAGGGGAAATGGCTTTAAACTGAAAGAGAACCAGTTTAGGTTAGGTACTATGAAGAAATTCTTCACTGTGAGAGGGGGTGACATACTGGCACAGGTTGCCCAAAGAAGTTGTGGATGGCTGATCTCTGGAAGTGCTTAAGGCCAGGTTGGATGGGGCTTTGAGCAACCTGGTCTAGTGAAAGGTGTCCCTGCCCATGGAAGAGCACTGAACCAGATGATCTTTAAGGCCCCTTCCAAACCAAACCATTCTATGATTCTATGAAATTTTGGTATTTGTCTTATATCTCTTACCCAATCAAAAAGAGTCTCAAGAGAAGGTAAGACTTAATACTGTTTAAAGTATTTTTAAAAATAAATGTAAACAGGCAATTTTATAGATTCTTTTGACCTAGTTTCACTATCCCATTTTGAACTGCCACTGGCTCCTTACACAATTTTCAGACCATGAACTACAATTCTGTTTACTAGATACATTTCTTTATCAAATTTGGCTGTGTGATCATCTTTCCCAGCACTTCCTTTTCAAAACTATGAAAACATCTCTAAAACCCATGAAGCACAATATCATACAATATTCAGATCCTTACAGTAAGACTACTTTTGACAAAGATTCAGAAAATTTTAGTTGTTTGCATAGTTTAGGAATGGTATTCTCCCAATTAGTGTTCCCAACAAAACATTCCAAACCATGTGCCACTTGTTCACTCCTCCCTTCCCCTCTCCCTCCTCTCTTGAGCTCAAGAGAATTGGGGTCACAAAAAGTGAATATCACAGGTAGAGATAAGTACAATTTACCAGAAACAGCAATGAAGTAAGAAAATGAACAGTAACAGCAATAACATTAATAACAAAAGTGTACAAGGGAAGTGAGCCATTCCAATGTGAATGCTCACCCCTGCACCAAAGAGAGCCCAACAAGACCCAACCACTGCCAGGAAGGGACCTCTTCTCCATTCTTGGAAAATGACCTGAGGTGGCACGGAATAACCTCTGGGTCCTGGCCATGCCCCTCCAGGCTGCTGCAAAAATCAACCCTGTCCTGGCTAGAACCAAATGTGTTTTCCCCAGGCAGTACATTCCCATTTCCAAACTGAAGTATTAACATGTCATGCCTTATCAAAGAAATCTTGATTCTGTACAAAACAAGTGTTTTAGGGTACAACCATCTATAACAATTAGTTAGACTGGAGGGTGGGGAGGGAGCATGTCTCTGCTTGGTAATTCCTAATGAGCAGCATTTGACTCCACTTAAAAGCTGATAGAAATATGGGAAAATCTACATTTCCAATCAAGTTGTAGCAGCAAGTATCAAGCGCTCTTACTTGACCGTGACTCTGACAGAATGCTGGGAATCCTACCTTTCCATTAACAGCATATTTTGAGATGTGGATCTGCTTAAATCTAAATATTGTTGAAGGATGGAGAAGATTTTCAGCTGCACTTTACCTCTTGCCCATACTGTCTAAGTAAAATGATTAAAAATGAAACTGTCACAAACATTGCTGTTTAACTCAGGGTAAAGCTATGTTTTGATAATAGGAACAGCATAATAATTAATGCTAGAATTATTTTTTTATCATCAGAGTTCTGCTTTTTCATTCCCTTAATCTTTTAAAACACATCCTCGCATTCTACTACATAGGTACAGGAAGAGACTACAAAAGCTAGGATTTTCCCACAAGTACTACAGACTTGGGGGACAAAAGAAGGCAAGTTTCCACCTTTCCTGTGTCTCCACATACCCTTGACTCTTCTTATCTGAGGAATCTGAACTATCCAGGAGCCTTGGAAGGACATATTTTTAACTAGTGAACACCAAAACTAAGTTTGGAAGTTAATGTTCTTACACTCAGGAGCAACAGAGCACAGAAAAAGAAATGGTACTCTTTGCCAGTTTTACTGCTTATGAAGAAAATGTAGAAGCCTGAAAATATAACTTATGCATCATGGCAGTACTGACATTTTGTGAAGGTAAGGGGAAATTAATATTTCAGTTCAGATAAAAACAAGAACCAGACTAGTAGCTCTGAAAATGATACAGAGAAGTTAAATTGCTGTCTAAAGCAAATCATTGTTAAGAACGTACCAGAGAACTGACAGCAGAATTGGCAAAATTAATGGGCATTGGCTTCAGGTGCACACTGCTTTACAAGCACTGAATGCCCAGCTGAGGAGCACACCTGTCCCAGTCACCAGTGCAGCCTGTGATACATTTCCTAGACATCCAGAACTCCAATCCCAGCACTCAGGTGACTCCTTTCACCTTGCATGTCAGCTTTCTAGGTCTGATTTCACACTTCAGCCACATTCATACCAAACAGACTAAAGTAAGAAGTCAGCTGTTTTGCTAATACTTCAGCCTCTTCCTTAGTTATGACATTAATTTGGCATTCTGTCAGCACACACTAGAATTTAGTGACTGATAACACTAAAATTTTGTAATCTTAGCTGAATTTGTATGAGTAAGTTAGAAAACAAACAAAACTGATAGAAAGGATTATGATCACACTGTGTTGTCTTTATCCTTTTTTTAAAAGCAGCATTATTTTGATCTCCTAAGGTCCTTGTTTCTTTATTAGTATATTCCATGCAGACATATGTGATCCCATCCTAAGCCCTCAAGGTAAAAGTCCTAAGGCCAATATAATTATGTATGAAGTAACTCATTTTATAAAAGCTAGTATCAGCAGCAGTAGTAATACAATAGTATTCAGCAACAAGTATTCAGCATCATATAGATTTACATAGCATTGCTACAAACCAGAGCATTTCTATGAAGTTCTGGTTGTCAATATAAGGGAAATAAACATTTTTCTAGACTGTTAAGAAAAAAACCCATAACACTGAGCTATCTAGTTATCCCTAGATTTTGTGTAAGAAAATACAGTTTCACTCAGTATAATATTTTCAAGTTTTTTACATTTCCAGAATATAGCTCTATCAAATGTTTAATACAATCTTTACTTTTAAGCTACTACTTTAAACAGAATAATCTGTGTATCAGATAGAAAATTTTTGTTGAAAATGAACTGTAAATTATCTTTCCATTGATAGCCCATAGGGCTATTTTTTGCCACATTTTCAAAAGGTTTTATTTAAGCATACACACAAAGAGCATATATTACATTGCTGTTTTATGTAAAAAGCAAACAACCCTCCACTGCCAAAGCTGGGGTTTCACACATGGACAGAGGAGAAAAGGATTAAATAAACTCAAGAGGCCATTTGTTTTCATAAGTTAATTTCTGAGAAATTAATGATCTCAAAACTGTGTTTATCCTTACCTAAAAAGGTGAATTCCTAGCATCATCAGCTACAATAAGTCTCAGTGTCAGCTAGAACAGAACATGGCACAAAATCATTGAATACATCACGTGAACTCATATTTCAAGAGAGAAGTTCTTCCTGGACTTGGTTCATGGCATTCTGAACAAACAGCAGTGCATGGATAAAGGCTTTAGACTTTGAAAAGGATTAAAATCAGGACCCAGGAAAGGTTTTACAATTGGCATAATTTTGCATGAGCTAGGAGTTACAAATTCTGTAAGTTTGTGCAGAAGTTACTCTGAAGCATAATTACTGCATTTTAAACTGCCTGAAAATATCTGCAATCTTCTTAGAGTAATTGCCCAAGCAATTTTTTTATCCTGCAGATTAGAATATGAAATGCTCCTTCAGAACAAATCAGTAAGATGGAACATATACAGAGTTAAGATGCTGCCAGATTAACTTTGGGGAAACTTTAGGCAGTCTAGCTTTAAGTGGGCTGTTAATAATATACTTCAACTAACCTCCATTTAAAAATAAGAGAGGAAAATATTTGAGACTGTTACCCAAATCAAACTTACTAAAAAAACCCTCAAGCAACCAAAACCGAAAACAACCACACAGAAACCAAAATGAACAAAACCAAAGAAACCAAAGTTCTTTATCCAATCTTATTTTAGAACAGAAGAATGACTTTTACATGTTTCATACTCTTTGACAGTAAATCTTGAAACCAAAACATACCCTGACAAATGGAACCTTTCCTGAGAAGCATTCATAGTAATAAACTCATTTATAATGTGTTATGTGGGAGATGCCAAGTTGTAATAGTTTAAGAGTCAACTACATGGAATGTACCAACAGATTTATGAACAACAGTAGCAGTTACTTACATGTTCATGGCAACTAACTGTTATTTATGAATTAGGTTTCCCTGTATAAATTAGAAAACTACAAAAAGCCAGAACTGGGAGAAACCTCCATTGTCTGTAAAAGTTCAAGTGAAAACATCTTTGCAGCACTTTTCTTAGACAATAGCATATTGCTCATATAAAAGGTCTCTTATCCTATAGAAGTCCTGGCAGAGGCAGCCTTCCAATCCAATACGTCCTGTTTCAGTCTGAAACA
>VWYI01021722.1:0-19395 GCA_013399455.1 Anthoscopus minutus
CTGGAACAACCCAAAACAAACTCCATACATTTTTATCCTGTGCCTAAGACTTTGGAATGAATTATCTCTTCATCTTTATAGATCCTGCAGAGGGCAAACTTTCTCCACTGAGCAAGTTCACCTGCTGCAAAAAGCTGCTTTCATCAGCCCACCTTAATTTTCTTAAAAAGGATACCTAGTATTTATACAGAAACTGAAAACAAAATCCATAGTTTTATTATCTATCATGTTGTATTTCAAAGGCAAAGAATGAGGTTTTTTTATCAGATATTTAGAAAATAGTATTAAAATCTTACTTTCAGGTCAGTTTTAGACTTGGATAGAAGGATTATATCTAACCTTGGAAAGCTCTTTTCTCCTCAAAGACCAGTCATTTTCCTCAGTGTGTTTTATCAACTGCCTGCAACTGTGTTGCTGTCTTGTAGATCTTACTGCAAGGTGCTACTGCTCCCCTGCACTGCAGAGAGGTTTCTGGAGCATAAAGTTGTTTTCCAAATAGCACTATGGCTAAGATGATGTTTTAGCTAACTCTTACAATGCTCAGTTTAGTCCTGGGCCCAGATTTAAATCCTGCCTGCATTGTTACGTTTCATTCAGCTGCAAGCACTACTGATAAAGTTGTTCTGGGAACACTTCTCTTAAAATTTGAAATTATTCATGTATTCTTCTCAGTGAAATACAGAATTACTCTGCCAAAGCTCAAGTTATATTTCTTGGATTGACTGGATGTCAACATAATATTCCAATATCTTTGGTTTTGACTATGGATATGTTAGTATCTGCCTTTCTACTTTTATGTTTAAATCTTCTGCCCATATCACATTAAAAATGTATATACTTACTTATATGGTTGGTCTTCATGCTCCCTCCTTCCTTTCTTCCTCTCTCTCACCTTTTTATTTTTTAAAATTTAAATATTTCTACTATGGCAACATGTGATAGGTCAGACAGATTTTAAAAAAAGCTTTTGCTTGTACTAATCCATTTTAGGAACTTCTTTATTGGTTTAGAGAAGCACTAATTATTTTGTGGCACAGCATGACAAGACAGAAAAATAGAAAAAAACCTCAGCATGTATTCAAATTTTTATGAAGTTGCACCTGACTTTAAACAGATTTTTGATTGATTGCTTTTTATTGTCTCCTCCTCAATATTAGTGATATCATTTTGAAGGTAACTGTTTGTTAACCCAGAAGACTGATGGATTAGAAATTGTGGGAAAGTACAGTCAATATAAAGGAGTAGAACAGTGACACAGAGAATCTGAATCTTAGCTGACCTTGTAAATTGGGAAAAGCAGAGTTATCCTGTATACTGACAAGTTTTCATCTGATGAGCTTCAGGCATCCCATTAAAACTTGCTTTATTACTTAACATAGGATGCCTATAAACCTCTCCAGAACATGACAGCTGAATGGGAAAAGTAAATGAAATCCAAGATTTGAACATATGAATTATTTCCAGCAGAGCTGAGAATGTTATTGCACAAGACTGAGCTGAAATCTTGTTGGGATATTGTACTGAAAAAAAATCAGCCAGCTGTTATAAGGAAGGACAGGTAAAAGGAAGATAAAAATATAAATGTAGAACTTGAAATATTAAAATGAAAAAAAATGCTTTGGCTTACTTAAGTAGAAGAAATAGAAGAGAGAATGTCAATATTATTTGTATAGACACTGAAAAATCAGGCAAGAGGAGACCTATTAAAGCTAAAGGATAAAGTCAAAAGAAGAAAAAATATAATGTGAGCATGAATAAATTTATGTTGCTAATTAATAATTCCAAACCATGAGAAGCATCAAGTACTGGAACAACATTTTATTCAGAGTAGTGAAGGACAAAAAATTTCAAAAACCTTCTAAGACGAAGATTAAGAAATGTTCAAGAAGGCTTATACACTATGCCTGCCTTCAGTAACAGGAGCTCAAGTCACTCACCCAGAAATCTTAGAGCCTTGAGTTCCCAAGTACACATGTATTTTTTTAATTTTGAAGTTAATATGAAAGAAATTGTATTTTAGTCCAGGTTCTATAATTCAAATGTTAATATTGGGCTATTTTATAACTGTATAAATTTCTTTAGAAGAGCTGCTGCTCTACAAGATAGTTAGATGTTCGTTGAGCAGCTAGTGGTAATATTAACTTCCCTTGATTTATACACTGATGTGACCACATAGTCTACACTAGCTGGAACCGTTTCCATGCAATTATTGCTGTGACATTTTTCAGAACAGTCCTACTTGACATTTAAAGTGAAATGTAGTGCTATTCTGAAAAATGTTTCCTTATATTCACTTTCTTTGGTGGAGATTTTAGTCTTCCATCGCAGTAGGACACACGCTGTATATGAACTTTCACTTGAACAGTGATTTTCTTTAAATTGGATAACTTATGCAGTAATCTTTGCTATAAGGACAGAATTGTTATTAAATTCAGCCCTCTGTTGAGTACTGTTTCAATTTCTCAGTATGAGTACAAAAATTTTCTGTACGTGAATTATTACTATTGCTCTGAAGATGCTATGCTGAAAGGGTAATAAGACAGAGAGAAGTATTTTTGCATTCTGCTGAGTGCTGCAAATAGAAAAATAGAACTCATATTAAAATTTAAAGGTTGCATGACCTCCAAATTAATTTGTCTTCCTAGAATGTATACAATTTCATTCGTTCTCCCTCCATTTTAAAGAACAAAAATACAGATTCTTTGTATGTAGTATTTTAAGGGACTGCAGAAATATGACTAGAACTTTATGGGGTTTTTTGTTGTTTTTATTTACTTGGTGAACAGCTGCTTCACTTTTCATTTTAGGAAAGGTTAAATATTTATAAATATAAAAGTAAGACACAATTCTTCTTTTAGCAATCATTTCTATGCAATTTGAAAATATCAGTTACATTGCATATTAGGTGAAACCTAAAGACCTCCTAACCTTAGGAAATAGAGACTTAGATGGAGCTTGGTATCTTAGCTACATTACTGTCCCAGTTTTATTGTAAAATTTGTCCAGAAGTTATAAATCTACCTATACTTTTTTTCTTGAAGAGCAATCCAGCTCTTCAAGTTATCCACGATTTGCAAGGAAGCCTATTAGTGTGCAATTATTAGCATTACATCAGCAAAGCTCTTGGCTGTCCTATTCATACCAAGGCATCCAGTATAAAAAGGCTGGGTGCAGTATCTGTCAAAGGAAAAATAATTGGCCCCAAGTTTTCCAGCATAAGAATAATGATATATTGCAGGCTGTTCCTTGCTGTGGTGTCTTTCCTTTGGGATGTGGTGAGATATTTTCAGTCATCATCCATTACCGGCAATTGCTGCCCCTTCCAGATTAACAGACACCAATGATATTGGTGGAATTTGTAGACCCTGCTAGCACTCTACTAGCACAACTCTGCCAGTTACAGCCTCAACAAAAACTTTTTCCAATTTTTACAATAATTTATTATACATCTTTGAAAGTCTCAGAAGCCTTTGCATCTTTTCATATTGCCAGAGTGTGGAACCCAAAAAATTAACTTATGTGAAAATGCCTTGGTCATCAAATACAACATTTTCTTAGGCCACATTATTTTATTGAAATAAAGAAAAGTCTTTAACATCTCCTTAGAAGCACCTTGTGATTTTCCAGGTTCTTTTTAACTGTTTTGTAGTCCAGCCTATTGATCAACAGTCTACTCACTCTAATTGGCAGATTTGAGCTGTGAGTTTGCAGAATTCAAATGGAAATTGTATAAGTACTCTTTAGCCACTCTGATACATTAATTTACAGTATTTGGAAGAATGAATTCTTTTTATATTGAAATAAGTTACTATTTCAACAGATATTTTTGGAAGAATTTTTGTTACTTTAGGGTTTTTGTTTGTATATTTGTTTGGTTTTTTCTCTTTTTATCTCCTGGAAGGATTATGAATAGTTTGTCTTTGCTTGTTGATTTAAGAGTTGGGGAAAAAACTCCACTGCTTTAGATGATGCTTTTGTTTCATTGCTTCGGAATTCAGATGTACAGACTACTACTCTCATAAATTTTTTTCTTTAGATTATTAGTGCTATTCCATAAAAATATCAAATTTCTGAGAATATCTTTCTTTATAGTCATGCCTTGATCCATTTTAGCTCTCTGCCACATCACAGCCATTTCCCACCTCTCTGTGGTAACTTTATTCTTAGCTTATTATCTTCTATTTGTAATTAAGGCTATCCTACTTCAGTATTTAAATTTTGATGATTAGTAAAACCTTCCTCTTGCTTTTTCTACTTCAATCCAACTTCTTCTGTTAGGTTGTCACTGGATTATTTTTCATTTTATGTTGCAATGTCCTTTGTGTCTAGGCTTTGTCCTGAGCAGTCCAAATAACAGTTGTTTGTCCCCTAAAAAAATCAGTAATATCTACTTCTAGCTCTGCAAAATATTTTTTTTTTTCTTTTTAAAAATAAATGTTAAGTAAGACCTGTAAGTCTTATCTTTAAATGCATGAAGGGGGAAAGAGTGGTAGTCCTCTGAGTAGTAACTGCTAGGGGTTGCTAGGTGGCTCATTGATGTGTTGGTACCAGTCTGATGGCACTGGGGTGCCATCAGTTTCTCGAGCCCCTCTTTGTGTGGGGACACTTATGAGGCTAGGATTTTTCAGAGAGAGGTGGGACTTCTAATTTTTGGTCTTCATATGTGCTGTTTATTTTTCTCTTATCTATATACAGTGAGTTCTTTCAGCACACTTGACTAGCAATCTAAGAAAACAATGCTGGAAAAGTCCCAAGACCTCGATTCCAAGGTCTTTTAAAGGTAAACTGACCAACCAGATAGTTCCACACACTTTATTTATACTCTAACACAAATAAATTTCTACTTGTGTCCTATGACACTAAAAGAACATGGGAACTTTTGTCCAATCACCCTGTGCCACCCAAATCCCCATAAAATGGTGAAGAAGAAGGAGAATAATGGATTGCTGCCTTAAATCCTCCATCTTGTCCCTCATTCGCTACTATATATCTCAAACTCTAAACTTTAAATTTTTCACCCAGTGACTTAACATAATTCTCTCTAATTCACACATTCACCTTCCTAGTCTCTCCATTCAGTTTTAGAAGCCTTCTCCATGGTCTTAAATTAAACTCAGTGTTCTCTCGAGTGTCTGAGCCTGTCAGCACAGATAAAGGAACATTTTCTGTGCCTGGGGCTCCAACAGCTCATCAGAGGTCAGCCTGCTGCAGCACAATTCCTCCAAGTCCAGCTGGTAGAGAGGGTGAGCACACGCTCCCAGCAGGCACACATGCACACAGACACACCGTGCTCATGTAAGTATGCACGTGGATGGCCACACAGAGAAGCACAGACAAAATAAAAGCAGAATAATCTTGATCCTGCTCTAGCTGATCAAGATAAAAATCAGACATGGAAAATCCAGAAGTACAGAACATACGGTTTCAATCCAGTAGGTGGCCTCAGGCTTTTGCCCAGCAGCTGGCCCCTGGATTCATCAGGTCTCCCCAGCTGTCTCATGTAATAACATACAAATGGATGTTTCCAGTAGTTGGTACAGAGCTATGGACACAGCCAGAGCTGACTAGCAGAGTCCTGGCTTCTCCAGTCACTCCTCCTGAAGCCAACTCTCACATTCTCTGGTCCTGCAGAAACTTTGACCTCTCCGATACCTGGCTCCCAAACTTTCTCTACTCTCTGGCTGGTCTGATGCTCACTACTAAAGTACCTGCACATAGGCACACACACACACACACANCACAAGGCAGCCCTCAGACTTTGACTCATCACACACACACACACACACACACACACACACTTTGTACACATTCTGCTCTCCCCAGGTGCTGCACCATGGACACATGGGCTTCACTCCAGTAGCTGCATTCAGGCCTCAAATGGACAATCGTGCAGACAACAGACAGCCCTCAGCCACTTTGGAAAGGAATTTTATAAGAATGCAAGACAGATTGCTCTCTATTCCCTCTATTTTATGTGCTTCCTCCTCCTCAAAACCTTTCCTTTCCTCATCTTAGTTTGTCCTTCAGTCATTACAAAACAAACCTTGCATAATCCCAGAAGTCTCTTCCCAGCATTTCCACATCCACCAAGGATCTTTTCACATGTATCAGGTAAAAGCAAATGTAAGTAAATTTTCAGTAGCAACTTCTCCATCATCCATCTGGAAGATTTAAGCTCATGAAGGAAGACTTAAAGAGCTATCATTATGACTTTTTGGGCAAGGCAAGGCCTAAGTTTGAGGCCTATTGTGAGATCTTTCATGGAACAAATGTTGAGAGTGATTTTTAGATTATAATTTCTGGAGATAGCTTTCTCTTTATTGTACATACACTGCATATTCTATATACTGTGTCTGTAATATGATTTAAAACTGTAATATACCACAAACTTATCCACAACTAGGTTCTTTTTCTGATTAATTCCTATTTAAAACAAAAACAAAAACAGATTAATATATAGATGTCATCCTTTTGATGTTGAGTGTATGTGTTTTTAATCCATCACAAATGTAACAGAAGATTGAGTGGGCACATAAATGTTTTTGCAAATACCTCTCCTAAGGCTTTGCACATTTTGTGCTATGTCACTGTGGCAACAACAGCAATGGTCCTTTACTAATGTATATATTTTTATACATTCAGTGAATTGTTTCTCCTTGCAGTAAAAGGCTCTGCTAAAGAAAATTTGAACATATATATTGTTGAATTACAACTACTAGCCTCTATTTCTTCTGATTTGTATTGCATTTAGATAGATAAAAGCAATATCCACTGTATACTTACAACAAAAAATATATATTTTAAAACCATCTGAGCAAAAAGTTATACAATATTTGGCAGTTATACTGCCAAATATTTAGAGGTAAATTTACCTAAATTACACTCACTTTAAGTATGTATACCTTAATTTACTCCTTCTACATTCTCAAATGGGTAATAAAATGAATGTGGTGATACATACAGAAACCAATTTTAAGCTTACACACTGAAGCAGGAAAATGCTTTGTGTTATCAGTATTCATAAAATCTGGGCAGAATAATTTTGTTGGGAAATGTTTACTAGCAAAACACCACCAACACAATATGAGTAGAACCCAGTTGTCTTTGAGGATTTTGGCTCTCTGATTTCCACTTTCACATGGGGTTTACTTCTTGAGCCAACAGACTAAAGCATAGAAATTAAAAAAAATAATTAAAATATTAATAGAATTGAAAAAAAACCCTGATTAATGAAAAGGTGCCAAACACTGTTGCTAAAATAGTTATGTAGTGTATAAGAGGCTTAATCTAACCATTAGCAAAACTTTTTCAGAAGAGTGTTAGTAATCAAAATTTCTAAAATTGAAGTAAAAAAACGAAAAATAACTTGAAAAATGTATCTTTTACCCTTATGAAGTTATAACAGTATGTTCACACAAAATTATTTCAGGGATATTCCAGCAAATAATTTCAGTGTGCATTGGAGTTTTGTTTTGTTTGTTTTCTGTAATTTGAAATTCCACTTGTGGGACCATTTATAATCACAGCATCTAATGGTTTTACAGATAACTCTCAATAACTGTGTTCAGATGTCAATGGACTATAAAGTTTTCTGCAACAATGGAATTAGGGCTTCTGTTAGAGAAAGGATGCATATCTTGTAAGAAACTTTTCAAAAGTAGGAGAAAGAAATTTAAACACAATATTTATGGAATCCAATATTTCCATTCATTATCCTTGAAAAAGTTTCAGGACTGTAAAAATGTTCCATTTTACAGGACACAATTCAGTTACTTTGATTTCTATTTTATCAAAATATACACAGTGTTTTGCTTCACTGACATCAGAAAGGTTTTACCTTTCTATTATTAGAAAGTTTTGATGTTGTTCCAATGGTGTTTATGAAATTGATATTAGTTATAGTTCTGAAAA
Source organism: Anthoscopus minutus (assembly GCA_013399455.1). Lineage (NCBI taxonomy): Eukaryota > Metazoa > Chordata > Aves > Passeriformes > Paridae > Anthoscopus > Anthoscopus minutus. The sequence continues at coordinate 7,912 of VWYI01021722.1, forward strand.
ACTAATGTATCTGCTCATGATGGCTAAATTAAATCCTATTATATGTTTAATTCATGGCTTTTTTATTCCATGCTTACACAAGGTTAATTCAATTGATACTGATGAAACTAGCTGCAGGGTGCTGCTGACAGGCTGAGAACATGACCTGGGAGTGTTTGAGTATCCTCCTGAAGCTGATGAGCTCATTATGGGACCAGGATGGAGCTTTGCCAGTTGCTTTTGTGCAGTTTAAAGATGATGATGTCTACAGATCTGGGGCAGCTACAAGTTTGATGGTATCTAGATGTTTAACCTGTCACCTCTGCATCTTCCCTGCACCATTCTCTTGAATGAAGGATGTGTTTAACTTGTGTGGTGTGATTGAGTTGTTTGTTTGGTTGTTTGTTTTATTTTCCTGCTTAGGCTGAGGCAATAAGCAAATCAGTTATCTCCAACATCGAGCAAATTATAACACCTCTCTCTGCCTCAGTATCCTCCTTCTGGACCTTTAACACTTTTTTCTCCCACACTTAAATATGTCCCTTTCTCTCCCATGAGCATAAAATGTGCCTTTGATCCCATCTTTGCTACACCTGTACTCAAACAGGATTTTTCTGATGCTGTCTGTTGATTTTGGCTGGGACAAATTTAATTTTCTTCACAGTAGCTGAAAAGGGGGCTATGCTTTGGATTTGTGCTTGGAACAGCATTGATAGCACAGAGACGTTTTTGTTACTGCTGAGCAGTGCTTACACAGAATCAAGGCATTTTCTGTCTCTCACCACACCAGTGAGTTGGCTGGGGATGCACAATAAATTGGGAGGGGATAGCAGATCCCCAGTGANAGGGAGATCCAGATGTCTTTTGTGGAGCTGTCTGAGTGTGTTACCCGTCATGCCCAGTTGTCTTCTATATCCTGCTGAATAAGCATATCCTCAGCCAGTACCTGGACAGTGGTCAAATAATGTGCTTGTAGCCTAACACTGCAACCCCATGATCTTCTATATAAGGTATATTAAATATTACTGTATCCCTAATATTAATGCAAAATAGAATGATTCCTGATGCAGTTTAAGTACTGGATGCAAAAAACCACCATGCTTTCTTTTCCTCCAGTCAATTTCTTTCACGTTCTTGATCAGAAACTACCATTTGTTTCTTTGCTTTTTTTTCAGTAAGATAACACTTTCTGGTAGGGGTGTGCTGCACTGTATTTCCACCATGGTCCCACAAACAAAAATTCCTCTCTGGCATACTGTGTGGGAATGCCACCTCTTTCCTGAGCATGGTCACATGCTGCACAACTATGTATCTTTGATAATGAGACCCCAGGAGCCTCTCCTGAGACCTGTATTTCAAAGCAGGACTATTTTCTTTTTAAACAGGCAGTAAAGTTATTACTTTTTAGATAACGGCCACTGGTACAAATCCCCAGCAGACAGGAGTTTCATTCAGCATGAGGGAGTTAAAATCCACATTTATTACCAGCAAGATGCAAGCCCTGATCTCAAAGGCTTTAAATTATGCTGGGGTTGCAGTCTGCTTATTTGCTGAAGTTTTGCAGCTAACAAGTCAAGGTTTACAGGGCAAGGATAGGTTGTTAGATAGATTGACTCTTTAGTCTAGTGTTTTAGACACTGATTGTTCAAAGCTCATAGGCTTAATTCTCTAGTTGTGTTGAATAGAGCATCAGGATGACATGCAGAAATGGTGCAGAGAAGCAGGTTGTCTTTCTCATCTCCCTCTTATACAGGGTGATTTTCCTTTATTCTGTTTTCTCACACCCAGTTTGGAAAAATGTGTGTTTTGGAAATATAAGTGTAGAAGGATTTGGAAATAACCGTGGCATTTCATGGGAAAGGCTAATAATCACTAAGTTACCACTTCAGAAAGATGAGTGACAGATCTCTCCCTGTAGTAATTTCAGAACAAACAGAAGTCATAGCTATATTTTTAAAGAGATTTAATTTTCTACATTTGTAGTTGAGTACATGCGAATTTTGAGCACATTCCTGTGTTACTCTGGAATCAGTGAAATTTAGAGAGATGATAATCACGAGGCTGCTCAGGCTGGAGTAATGCTGAGACAGTCCATAGTTAAAACAACAGGGAGCAATGATTTCAAGCAGGGAGGCATCCATCTACTTAGACACATCCTGTATTATACAGCACAGTTAAGCAGGAGCTCTTGATATTGAAGAAATTAATTTGAGGACCTTAGTGCTTCCTAATCCATGCTTGGAAACTTAATTCATGTATTTGAGTTTGCCCGGTATTTCTACTTAAAATGTCAGATTTGCTGACATTTCTGAGATTTTGTCAAGATGGCTACAGTCCTCAACAAATATAGGAAATATGAAATTGCATAGAAGCTGCTGTTAAAAAATTACTACCTGAAAAATATTGCATGAGACCCTGGAAAAGAAAAACAGTTTGTAATTAGAACAGTTAAAACCTCTTATTTTATTTTCAATGAGTGATTGATTAAAGTGCATTAACAAGATAAAGCCAGCTGTGGAGTGTATATCCTAGCTGGGAAATAGTATTGGGGGAGTGCAACGTTTTGCTTTGCCTACTAATCCATAATGTTATAAAAAAGGGAAGCAAGCTTGTATCAAATTAATCAGGAGACTGAGTTAATCAGAAACACATGGAACTGTGTGGCAAGACTTAGTATTAATCAATAAAATATTCTGGAATAATGCTAGGCATTAGAAAAGGAGGGCATTGCAGAACTATATATCAAGGTTTGCAATCATCAGTGAACACGTAATGGGAGCTTTTTACCAGCTAAAGCCCTGAAAGGAGTAACCACCCTGAAAGCATTCACTGGAATAGCTTATTGCAATGCATTCACACATCACCACAGTAGAGCAAAATAGTTTATTAATTTATTTACTGAAATCAGCGATGATCATCAGTATGCAGCTCCTACCATGCAAAAGAAATCTTACTTTCCATAGCCAATCCTCAGGTAGTTTATCGACCATAGTTCATCAAGAAATAGGAGAGAGAAAGAGCACAGAATTTGCTTAAAGGATGATGAATTTCTTCATTTTCTTGACTAAAGGGCATCTCCTAGCGAAGCCCATTTTATTACCTCAGTATAATAAGTAGTTCAGAACTGAAGTTTTTTTGTACAGTTGCAGAATATATCCATGCTAGACAATATCAAGCCTGTATATGTAGCTTGGAAGTTTTAATGTCCTTACTCTTGCAACTCAAATGTTTAGAGACTGCTTGGATGATGACAATTCCAATCACTGTAGCCTACAATATAAAACATTACAGATCTTTAACATTTCCTTTTTTTTTTTTAATACAAAGTTTTCCAAGTAACCCTCAGTTATCTTGCATGTCTCGAGACAATTTTTTCTCTAGAGAAACAAGAATTTAGGGTCTCGAGAGTATTGCTTATGTCCAGGTGGTATTTTGGTACAAGGAAATTGTCTAATCACTGCTTGTGGGTTGAATGGTTCTTGTCACAAGATGTCCACACTAGACTTTGTCACTGGGCAAGGGTGCTGGTTTGCAGTATGTAAAGTAAGGCCTATGTGATAGAAGACAAATATCTTAGAAAAACTCCTCCCAGATTTTCACAATATTTTTAAAATAAGTGACAAATTTTGTACAATTTTATTCTCCCTCTTTTTTTATATTGTTTTCCACTTTATATTTTCATTTTCTAATTTTCATTAACATTTTCTAATTCTAGACTAAGAGAAAATTTCTGAACTTCAGAGAGAATTATTATTGCTGCAGTTACTATAAAAGTGAGTGCACGAAATAGGAAAACTATTAATTTAACCCCAAACATTTTAATAATAAATTTTCATTAAATTAGGAATTAAGAGTTACAGCTGAGGTGTTTAATTTTATCATTGCTGCCTAAGGGACACTTTATAGACAGATCATATCCCAGTGAACCCATGACTCCAGTCCTTCAAGGGTGGAGATCAGCAGTGGTGTCTCTTGGCCTAAGAGGAGCTAAAATTTTGGCTAACCTGTATACTGACCTGCAGAACTACTGGCTCAGGGTGACAGATTCCTGGCAGTTTTCCACATTATGCCAAAGCTAAGTATGTCACTTCCACCACAACAAATGAAATGTTTCAGTTCAAAGATATCAAAAAGTTTCAGTTGAAAATTGTGTGGACTTTATTTATCATCTCACAAAACCAAAACTAATTCAGGCTCAGCTCTCACTATGATAGCCTGTAGTTCCACAGTAAAAGGAAAACAAACATTTAAGACACTATTATAAGCAGGGGTAAGTAAAGATGAAAATTTATAAATAAATGCTAATAGTTTTAATTTTATTTCTCATAAAATATACAGGAATCTGAACCACAGAGTTAAATTATTCTGTTCTTTTGTGTTATTTTTCATAGTATTTTTTTAATTGAAATATATTAAAAAAATTATGAAGGCTTCAGAGAAGCATTGTTGAATTTTCCAAAGAGGCTGGATAAAAAATCAATTCAATACTTCTGAGTTTGTATCACTCTTTCCAGGTAAGTGAAACCTTTTTTGAGACCTCTTATTTACTGGGAAAATGAGAACCTGGAGTACCTGTACCTTGGGGGAACTCATTGTAATAGGTAATTTTTTACATTGACCACATTCTGCAATAGATAAATAATCATCCCTCCAGGACAGCATTTAGGTAAGAAAAAGAATAATTTCTTTTTCATGTTCCTTTCTAGATTTAATAAATTATAAAACTCTTCATTATTGCTAACAGTACTGAGAAAAATTTGAACTTGAAAACTTATCATAATGTTACCATTTTCATTTCAGTGAAAACTTCTCATCAGTTTAAATCATATTTGCTTCATGCAAAGACTGAAAAAAAGTTTGTTTCGTTTTAAAGTCAAATACTAGTCCTAAAATAAGTTTTAAATATATGTAACCAGATGTCTGTGCAGGTGTGCAGACAGTCAGTAGCAGTGTGAAATCAGTTGTGCAGTAAGAAGCTGCAGTGGAGGGACACAGTAGCACCATCTGTGAAGCTCTTGTACTTCAGACTGCAAGTCTAAAGATGCTGGGCTAAACCTAAAACTGAGAAGCTTTAGAAGTCACCAACTTTTTTTCTCCTGCATCTTTTCAGCTGTTCATGTCTTAGTTATGCATGAGAGACTTTGAGCCTTTCTATGCCAGTGCATTCTTCTGTGATGTTATCATCATAATTTTAGATTTGGAAGGTAAGAGAAAAGTGTCTGTGTCTCTGGTGTCTTTTAGCTTCCAGTACCGCAGAAATCAAAAAATTAATGAGATTTTCAAAATATCAGGCAGCCTTGTATTTTCTTAATGTCAGATCAATAGAAAATATTTATTTTGATTGAAATTTATGAAACAGTTTTTATATGTAAGTAGAGTTGTAGTTCTGTTGTGAGAGTCAGAGAGGCTTAATTACAAATTTTAGAAGAGCATTTACAACTGTTTGGCAGATTTCCCTAATATACATATTTCTTACGGCCTTGTCTTCCTTGTGAAGTGAATGCCACACAATCTTGAACTCTGAATGGGCTTTGATTTGACCTGCATATTAACATAGAAAATATATGGACAATATCAGGAGTGCCTTGCTGTTAAGACTACAGTTGTTTTAGTCATACATCTCCCCCGAAACAGAAAAAAAAATTGTGAAGAGTTTCTGCTAAACATTCATTGATAGACTTCAAAGGGTTAAAATTCAGTTCCTTTGCATCCCTAAAATTGTTTGGACTGAAATTAATTATAGAAATTTTATTGTGATATATGCTCAGGGAAATGAAATTGTATTTGGGGTTTTTTTAAGGTAACTTAAGAAGAGAGGTCACTATTTATTCCAATCTCTGACCCCAGACAGATTGTTTTGTTTTGTTTGGCTTGTGGAACTCTTTGGTTTCTTTGTTAGGTTAGGGTTTTTGTTTGTTTGAATTGATTCGAGGGATTTTCACTTTGGGAAATGTGGATATGAGTGAAGCTATTATAAATTCACTATGCAACAGAGCAGATTTTCCTCTGAAACGTACTAGCAATTAACATTTGCTTTGATTATCTATCTATAAAGACAGCTATTAAGGAAACATTTAAGGAAACATTAAAGGAAACTATTAAGGAAAGGTAAGTCAAGGTATAAGATTAAATTTTTTAAGGGACCAAATTTCTTTGTCCATTTTAAGAAAAAATTTCTTTTTCTTGATAATCCAAAATGCATGATTTCCATGCAATATCTAAAAAGAAAGAAAAAAAATTCCCAAAAAATGAAACTGGAGCTTTATGCTTCTTTGAAGAACTGTAGGAGGAAGGTAAGTCAGAAATTTTATGAGTCATCATGAACAATTAACATAACAGTCAATCCAGTCTGAAAGAATAATGAGGGATTACACTGAATGGGTCATATGCATGTGTGTAGAGATCTAAAAAGGCCTGGCTCTATATAATTTCTCCTATATTACACCACTTTTTTATGTCTATTATGGGAAACCAGAACTGTGACAAATTCTTTGAGAACTTATGTTGCCTATTGAGTCTGAAAAATCACCACCAACTCTTATATCAAAGGAAATTTTTTAGTAAAGAGTAGAACATTTCAACCTCTAGACTCAGAGGCAGGCTTTTGGGGAGTTACCTATAAAATGCTATTTTAAAGAACTCTTTTATTATGTACCAAATTCAAAACTCAAATATCTGAGCCTTGAAACTAATTTTCCAAAAACTGTCTTACTTGTAATATCCTTTTGATGACCTAAGCTTTACTTCTTTTCATCTTCATTTTTCTCTTGCATTGGTTATTGTCTATGGTAAAAAGATTGCATATCTCTTCAGCTTAAACATTCAGTTCCATTTTACAACTGGATTTATACAAATTATTTATAATTGGTATGTTTTCAGAATGGATATCTTAAACCTAAAAGGAACCTATGATACATCTGCTATGTGAGTGTACCATGTTCTTATAGGAATCAGTGGAATGATATGAATCTGCTTATGTTGCATAGGTGCAATTGTGTCAAATTTATCACAAATGAAATTTATAGAGGGGATTAAGTAGTATTATGGTGAGAAATAAAGGGGTTTTTGCTTGTGCATATATGAATAAAACATGACAGTTTGTGTTGAGCTTGTTGAACTGAAAATTGGAACTTATGTTTTTAGCTTAGCAAGGACAAAATAATGCTAATAATTGAGTTTGAGGGAAGAAACATGTATTTACAATTGCTTTCTTATTGTATTGAAGCAAAAAATTTCACGTTTTTGTCTTGCAATGTCATGAAAAGCACGTGCAGAATAGGTTTGCATGGTTAATCAAACTGTTTTGTGATAGCAGAAAGGGTTCTTTCTGATACTGTGAAATTATGAAGATTAACAATAAAAAATAGTACCATAAAAATGATGCAATAATTTCAATCAACCCCCAGATCTCTCAGTTCCTGAATTCTCTCTTACTTCCTGTGAATCACCTTGCCTAGAAGATTCCCATGCTAATAATATTACTTTCATTAATATTTGTGGGTCATATGACAATATATTCCTGGACTACAGTCACTTCTAATTCTAAAGCCTGAATTTACAAACCTTTTACTTTAATTGAAAAAGATAATAATACAGGAGAAAATTGTTATTTTTCAGCAGTTGGAAGTTAAAAATAAGAATAGAGAGAGAGAAACAAGGACAAACTTTTGGATTCTTAGGCCATTTCTTAAAAATGTGGTTAAGATGAGAAAAGTTAGATGGCGAGGGTTTTCTTCTTTACAACTCAGATAATCTGTCACATTTTGATTATTTTTCCCTTTCCCTCTTCTTGCTTAATTTTTTCCTTTCCCATTTGTCAAGTGCACATTCTGAATCTCAGTTGGAAATCTGCAGTGTTTGTTTGAGATTAGTCTGCGCCAAGAAATGTGAATGCTGAATTAACATCTAAGTACATTGGAATTTGAAGTCTAGAGAAAGTGATATAATACTCATGTACTGTCCATCATTCTAAGTAAACTTAACACATAATCTTTCTCATCAAACACTCCTTTTTATGCAGGAGCATGTACAGAGTGTACTGGAGAGCCATCTTTGTTTTAACAGCCTGGACCTTTTTGCTTTCCAATGGGGAACAATTTGTTCTAGCATATCCTAAATTTCTTTTCATAAATATAAAGCAAAGCAATTGATTTCCTAACATACTTCTCAAGGTATACTGTGACTTTAAGGATAGCTATTAAGTGTTCAGTACATCTCCTTTCCTGGTTTGTCTGCTTATTCATTTTTGCTTTGGCTCCTGAATGTTTATAAGGCCTATTTAGAAACATGTAACAAAAATATTTGCCTCCTTTCCACTAGTTCTGGATACTTAATGAAACTTTACTATCACAGTGTCATAGGAGTGTTCAAGCTGGAAGAGACCCCAGGAGGTTCAAATTCCCACACAAGGTAAGTCAGCTGAGAGATCAGATCAGGTTGCTCAAGGCTTTATGCAGTTGTGTCTTGTTGAAGACTTCCAAAGAGAGGGACTGCACAGCTTCTCACAGGGCAAGCTGTTCCAGTGTTAGACTGTTCTCATACTGAAAAACAATTTTTGTTACACTCAATCTAAGAATTACTTGTTTCAACTTTATTTCTTTTCTTCCTCCCACTGTGAAGATTATGCTTCCACCTTCTAAGTGGCCTCCTCATAGATGCTACTAGCATGCTACTAAATCTCTAAAGCTGCTTCTACTTCAGGCTAAACAAACCCTCTCTCTTTATCCTCTCTACACAGGGTACGTGCTCCTTTTTAATCCTTACATCTTATCTCTTATATCCAAAAGTTTCTAAAAATGAGAGGATAGTCTTAGAAACCCATTAGCCATCTCTCTAAGCACCACTGGAAGCAGTCCATCTGGACTTGTGCTCAACCTGCACCAAACAAGTGCAGTGGTAGCAGGTTTTCCTCTTGCCCTTGACAGACCATTGCATCAAGCTTATTTTCACACAGCTTCATTTTCTTCAGCAGTGTAATGACTTCTGATTCTCCCCATTAGGATAATAATGTACCTGCTTTTCATGGATGTCTAGAAATGTGCAAAAGACATAGTTATCACTGACAACTGTCCCTTTTCCTAGTTAGATACATGCTTTATACTCAGAAAAACACTTGTTTGTTAAGGAAAAGATTAATAGAAAAATATTTTTACTTTCTTTCATTTTAGGTACACAGTTGTGTTTCCTTATTTTAAAAATTCATGCTTTCAGGCTGCTTACTGTTGCACTCACCTTGTTTTCAAAAAAATGTAATAATGAAATTCCGAAGTACTTTAACAGAATTTGAATGAGGACAATAAAAATAATGAAAACATCTCTACTCAGTTGTGACTTAGTCTGTCTCCTTTGGTTAGATATACAATACAAATTATTATAACAAGACTATTGATATTTATTAAATCTTTCCAAACTTGGATTTTGTTTAGATAAAAAAAGGAAAATACAGAATATTAAGTACATATTATAATTCTAAAACTTGGGAAATCATTCCTTTTTTTAATTTTTTTTTTTTAATTTTCATTTAAGTATTTGAGGTCCTTGTGTTGAAACTGGATACAATACTCTGTGCTATTTATTTATTTAAGAGAAGGCTTTCAGTTGAAATGGATAGGACAGAGTTTAAATGTTTCTTACTAAGACTGAAATCTCTAGTGAAACAAGATAAGTGCTCTTGAACCTGATAAAGTCCTCCGTGGATGAGAATAGACGACCTTGCTTCCCTCTTTTAGAACTCCTCATGCTTCCAATTTACTTTAACAAACTTAGACAAGTAAAGGGAATCACACAGACTGAAGTACATCAGAATGATGATAACATGCAAGCAGCATCTTTAATTGGCCTCTTATGGTCCACTTATTATTTGGAATAGACATAGGTGGTAGAAATGAAGTATATGCTGAGACATTACTCCAACTGTAAAGAAGCATTTTCAAGAAGACTTGTTACTGAAACACAGATGGTTTCTTTGTGTGAATGCCACTGGTGCACGAGGAAGCCTGTATAGCTCTATCCTGTATGGCCACCTGCTGAATTTCTGCAACCATCCCACTCTTGTTATAGAAAGGGTCACAGCCTTTGGAGCTGTCACTGTCCAGGAACCCCCCAGATGGATGGGTTTTGGGCTCAAGCTTTGCAGTGGTGTGCGCACAGATTTCTCTGACTACAGGAAGGGCACTCTTGGCTCCTACAGTATTTCTTACACATGAGGCTTTCATGATCTCGTGACTACAAGGCCTTAGTGTACTTTCTCTTCAGATAGACAACTTCAGTAGACATCTAACAAATCTCCTTTGTTCAGTCTTTAAAGTACTTTGGGGTGTAATTCACCTTCAGAAGTTTGTATTTGGGCTTCCTATAAGTTCTACAGTTAAGTGGGATGTCGATGAATTATTTCTTTAGTTTGCTAGACAGATGACATTTGATTCAGGAACTAGAGGAGTCTCTTTCTGTTGACCTTTGATATTATCTATATTTCATTGCCCTACAAGTGTAGGCAATTCTATTCCGGCAGTTATAGGAAGCAATGCTGACTTGGTACTGTAATGCTTTTTTTGTGTGTCAAATTTCAGCTGAGCACATTAGTATTGCCATCTAAGCAGTAATCATTACATGCACTTCTTCATAATTTTCTTTAATAAATCTTGGTAATAATTAATGTGGTTCTTTTGATAACTCAAAGATAAGCTAGGAAAGATTTAATAACTTTTCTCTAAATGACCTACCAAGGTCTCAAAATCTATTATAATAATTAATGTTTAAGTGTGAAGTTGAGCATATTTCACATAATTTTTTAATGTGTGCTCCTGATAAATATTGTTGACAATACCAGTGATTAATCAATGTTATAACTACATGTCCATATGCATAAAGGAGAAACACCTCAAGTGAACTTAAATTTTGGCATTATTGGAGCTAGACAAGAGAAAATATGATCTGTATATGACATAAAGGGCAAGAATGCTTGGTAGAACTGCCTCTGAAGCAAATCTGACACATTCACAGTGATGTATTTGTACCTCTAGGGCTGCATTTTCACCATTATGATGATATAGGATGTATTTTAGGGCTGAGTTCTTAGAAATGCAGAGATTTGATGTTTTTCCATACAGAGCTTCTTTTAATGATGCTGCTCATCAAATTGCTAATATAATTTTTTATTGAGAAGGACTCCTAACCTAGCATTATATAGTTGTGCCAGCCCAAAAAAGCTAATTCTTTAAGCTAATTTTCATTGTAGATTCAAAAATATCTAGGTAAAAATATATCACCCTTCATATTGTGAGTAAAATTATTTATATCACTTACATAGTTTCTCATTCTGGAAAATAAGTAATATATAATAAATACTATTAAATACTGTTATTTGTTCATTCCAGTATGAAAATTTTGAAGGTAACCAGCCTTAAAATGTATATGAATACTTATTCTTTTGTAAAAGAATTTTGATTTTCTTTAGATATTTTGCACTATGTTAGTCTTCCATGTGCAGAGGTAAGATCTGCATTT